>CAXKVI010000002.1:148143238-148149076 GCA_964058755.1 Campiglossa producta | reverse complement strand
CACGAATCCTGCCAAGTGCCATATTTTTTTAATTTTATTTTATTCTTATACTTTTCAGTTTATAATTAAAACTTTTTTGTTTGAAAAGTAAAACTTTTCGGTTTGAAAATAAAAATTTTTTGATTTGAAAATTGAAACCTTTTCGGTCTACAATTCTCGTTTTGTTTTCATTCATTTTTGTTAGCTTATGCAAAATTGAATTTTACCCACAACAATTATGTATACGATGTAGCTCAGTGGTAGAGCAGACCCAGCCAACAGACAAAATATTATTTTTTCTTTAAAAAATCGTTGATAACACATTTCTGGTTTAAAAGTGAAACCCGTTTCATTTATACAATTTTCTTGAAAACTGGTCTAGATTAAATTTGAAACCAAATTTGGTCTACATATCCAAAAAAGTTTAAAAGTTAGACTCAAATTTTTAATGGTGTACTATCTATATACCAAATTTTATTGAAATCCCTTTAGCCGTTCCCGAGATTGTATAAGATATTCAAGTCCATTGCCTCTATTTCTTGCCTGAAGTGCAAACACTGTACCACTAACTATTCGTTGCCTCAAGTCTGAACACTGTAGTCATTATCATTTTCATTCAAATTCCACTCTCCATAAAAACTTTGCATCTCCGCCTAAGAAGTTAACTTCATAATGTTGATGTCTTTGGATGACAGTTTTTAACATTTGTAGTTGCGCGAACTCTAGATTTTAATGAGACACTTCATTCAGTTGTGTACTTAGAATAGATAGCCTGAAATATTTTGAATATATAAAAACAATTATTATTATGAGCTTTAAAAGAAGGGGGTAGTTCTTTTATATGCGAACCCAGACTCCTTGGCATGTTAGGCGAGCATATTTTATACTGAAAGCAACTATTAAAGTGATGTTCTTAGCACTGATGGCATAAATTATATTTTCGTATACTTTTCATGCATTTCCAAACGGATGTGCTGGAAATTCGCCCCCTACTGGCCCATAAATGACTAAGCAGGCCAAAGTGGTTTACTAAATTCCTTCCGCTTTTTTCTTTATTTCCGCACAAAAGTCAACGGCAAAGGTCTAGAAAAGCTATTGCACTTCTAGTTCGCAGCGCCATTGTTCGGTCAAAGTCTTTATTTTGCCCTTTTCACATTTCTTGGTCAATTACGCTGTCAATGCCGCCCAAGTGACAAGTGCAAGCCTTTCCTCCACTTTTTTTTTCTTGATAATTTGATACGTTAGTGTTTTTGACCCTTTCAACTGTTCCTTTACAAAGATTTATTTCCATAGTTTTTTTAATGTTTCTAATATCTCGTTTTTTTTTTTGGTGCGCAATGATGCATGCTGGCTGGTCACTTATTTGGCCCACACATTTGAGTGTTACCAGCAAATGGGCACTTAAGAACACTCACCCTAAATGCCAATAATTTTTTTTATTTCCATATTTTAACCCCTTCACTTACGCACCCTCTATAGTGGTCATTCGTTTCTTTTTGTTTTTTTTATGCTGGATTTTCTTTGGTCCATAACTGGTTGGCATGTGTGATTCACATATGCATTTACTTAGTTACTTTTGCTTTTAATATTTCCACTTTTTTTATGCTTTACATGACCCATTATTGCGCCGCCCTTTTCCTATTTTGTGGCCTGCATATAAATTATTTTATTTTCTACTCCTGCCAATTTTCCATTTGGTCACTTTTGTTGCTGATTTTTTTTTTTTTTTTGGATATTTCCTATTTTTTGTAACTAATATAACTTAATAGGCATTAATGACACTTGCTTAATGCTTTGTGCATTAGAGAGGCTGTCAAAGGGTTAAATGAGTTGTAATGTAGCGCCGCTGTCACATTATTTATTAGTTACTTTTTTTTTTGGTAAATTATTACCTTTTTTTCGTAATTTAGTAATGTGATTTTTGTGTGTTTTTATACCGCAAAAAATTAATGTTCTATTTTTTATAACAAAAAAATGTATATGATGCTTTCATCGTTTTCTGGTATTTTTCGTTTTTATGACCCAAATTTGATTTTTTATCGAAGCAATTTTTTTTGTGTTTAAGCAAAAAAATTCCTATCCCTTTATATTTTTGCAAATAACAACCCCAATGTATGAAGAATCCTTTATGTTTTTAAACATCCAGTTTCTTGTTCAGCTCATTAGGTTTATTCACGAAAAATAATTAAGTAATGTATCGAATCGATATGCTGTCACATAATGTGTATCACATTATTAATGGGAGACCCATGGCACAAAAAAAGATAGATTATACACAGAAGTCTCTCAAATACAGAAAATACTTGGAACAATTAAATGTTATTGTGAAACATGGTTACGTGATATTTATTTGGTTGAATCACGAATCCAAAGGTAAGATTTATTTACAATTCGGTAATTTCTTCAAATCAAAGCTTTGTTTTATTTGTGATTTGATAGTTGAGGACTCGTCGCACGAATCAAGAATCAAATCACAAATATGAAGTTTCTTTGATTCGGTTTAAGATTTGAATCATAATTAAAAAGTATCTTTGATTCGTTGAAAATTCAAATCACCAATAAAAAGTATCTTTGATTCAGTTAAGATTTAAATATATCTCTGATTCGTAAAAGTATCTTTCACTCGTTTATGATTCAAATCAGAAATAAAAAGCATCTTTGATTCAGTTAAGATTCAAATATATCTCTGATTCGTAAAAGTATCTTTGATTTGGTTAAGATTAAAATCAGAAAAAAAAGTATCTTTGATTCACAAAGTAAAAAGTATCTTTGATTCAGTTAACATTCAAATATATCTCTGATTCGTAAAAGTATCTTTGATTCAGCTAAGATTCAAATATATCTTTGATTCGTAAAAGTATCTTTGACTCGTTTATGATTCAAATCAGTTTAAGATTTGAATTGCAATTAAAAAGTATCTTTGATTCAGTTAAGATTCAAATATATCTCTGATTCGTAAAAGTATCTTTGATTCGGTTAAGATTCAAACCAGAAACATAAAGTATCTTTGATTCGTTGAAGATTCGAATCAGAAAAAAAGTATTTTCAATTTTTTTAAAGATTAAAATATTCAAATTACAAATAAAAAGTTTCTATCTTTGATTTGGTTTAAGATTCAAATCAGAAATAAAAAGTATCTTTGATTCGGCAAAACTGACAAATTGTTGTATCAGATTCAGTTTACTCAGGTGACAACGTAGACTACAATGTCCCGTATAATACCAAGTGAGGGTTCTTACATCCAAACTTCCTAAGAGTTTGGACTATCTCTATCCTAAGCTGCTCAGCCAATGCTGCCTAAACTGTTTGTCTTGGTGAGCCTACAGAAGGGTTCCGGACCATAAAATGCTGTTAGAGCACCTTCATGCCCTGGCACCCAACTTAACAAAACATTGTTTTTGGCTCCCAGATCATTAAGGACTGTGACGCACTCATCTACTGGCCTCGAAGTTATTGTGTAAGACTGCAAGGTACGTAGGGCGGCCTGACTGTCCGACATAATGTATATTCGCTTAGAGGAGAGTCCTCTTCGGAGGCATTCTCTGCAACAGATTTCTATTGCATGAATTTCCGCTTGGAAGATAGTGGGGTAGTTACCCATTGGTACAGATTTTTTGTAGTTTGGTTCATATATACTAGCTCCCGTTTTACCATCTTCCAGCTTCGATCCATCCGTATACCAAATCTCCGAATCGGATTCAGCATATGGGTTCCCTGTTTCCTAAAGCACTCGATATACGATTGAAACCTCAAAGATTCGCGTGATCCTGAGAATAGGAGTTAGTACATCACCTTATTGAATATAGGACCATTTATGAACTTCTTGACTATCTTCATATGTCCTGTCATATTTCCGATTTTTAGATCGGAAATATTTTGAAGTCTCAATGCCGCAAGAAGTATTTTTGATTTGGAAGACGAATCACATCGCTGATCAATTTGATTCTTTATTTGAAAGTGGTTTTGGAATCAGAAAGGATTCGAAATTTACCAACACTATTGTGGAATCTGTAAAATAATCATCCATATTCTTACTATTTATGGCAGACTAAATGCGGCAGCAAAGTATGTTCCGGTACTCCTTTGCGGTACTGCCCGACTGTCTCGGGAGCGATTTGGTATGATCAGTGGATTGTCATCACTCCATCCGTAAGGAAGAGAGGTCAGAGGCATCATAACCGTAGAACAACCATCGAGTTAGCACCCCATTACCTATGTGGGCATATTCCAAATCCCTAACCAGCAGTAATTTCACTGTTTCACCATCCGTCCTACTTCCTGTGCTACTAAAACCTCATTTTTTTAAAGCCCTAAAGATAAAAAAGCTTTACAAATATTTTCTGCGTTTTTTTAATTAACAAAAAATTCCCCAGAGTCTCAGCTGTCAACAAGGAGGAAACTTGTCAGAAGAAAAGACCATTCGTGAAGGACCTTTCAATATGAGGACTTTAATTTTATGAAAGAAATACCAAAATTGTACAAAATAATCGTACAAGATTTTGTGTGTATTTACGTTTAGTAGAAAATCAAATCAGCTACTGGAAGGAGGCGTGAATTTTTGTTTAAATCCTAACAAACGACGCCATCATCGTCACCCACCAATTATGAGAATGAAAAATATTGATGGTAAAGTAAGATAAAAGTGATGAGGGTGTCTAAAGTGATGACTGCGATTATGCGTGTAAGCCATAGAAGAAAAGGTGGCGGTGAGTGTTACAGAAAAAAAATTACAAGAATAATAACAATAATGTTAATTTTAATGATAATCGTAATGATTACGATGATGAGATAATGTGGTCAAACCATTTTTTGGGATACGACTAATGTTGAAAAGAAAATTGAAATAAAAAAATAAATATATATTTTGGACCACTTGTCTCAGTTTTTAACATCTTTCTACAATTACGCTGATTTTAATGATATGATGGACGAATATAATGATCATTACATACAAAATTGCTTATTATCTATTGGCTTATTTTTTGTGTGTAATAGAGCAAAGACGTAGCTAGGCTTTTGATATGGCATTGATACATACGAAAAAATTAGTGTTCAGGAAAGTTGATTCTAAGTACTGGTCGGAATAACTCAAAGTCATAGCACCCTTTTTTTCCTCTGCTGTGCATCACTGAGTCTAGATATACCATATAGTTCGGCGTATTGTCATCCATTCACACTTTGCTCAGCTTAAAGCTTCTTCGATGTAAAGATTGTCCTATCCTAGCCGATACGCCTCACGAGAGATATACGCATTATCCGATATCGAAATATTCGGAAGTGTTAAGCATCTTATGTTTGAAATCAATCTCTGGCTTTCACGGTCTCAAATCTAATAAACGAACCAGGCTATAATTGATCAGATAGTATAAGTTAACACCCATAGTATCTTACAATGGGTAGGATTTATTGAGCTGAAGGGGTATAGGTGCCCCTTCCCTGAATAGGGGCACTGCCCTATTCCACCACTGCATTTATGTTTGTCATTATCGTATGAAAAGTTACGTTTAGGGTGCCTTATACTCTGAGTGACCGCATTTCCTCCTCCAAGCCCTCCACCCTAATTCCATCCTACTAGCTACGCCCTTGAATTCAAACTAATAATATTATAAAATATTTTATGAGCAATGAGGTAGTGCATGCGCTTGCTTATTCATTCAAAATATTTCATTAATTTTAATTGGAAATTGTAGAGGCAGGATAATTACAGAGTAGCGCATAAACCAAACCGCTGAAGAGGAAAGTACATCTACAGTACAGGACAATACACAAAACAAAGTTTTGCATATATGAAGGATGAAGGTGACGTAAAATGACAAAACACTACGACACTAAGCAGCAAAGGAAAGCAAAGCGATAATG
>CAXKVI010000002.1:148100738-148140738 GCA_964058755.1 Campiglossa producta | reverse complement strand
AAGTTTTGTGCGTTCATGCATATGCAAATATTTATGTTTTATGCTGCAAATGAAATGTTTTTGAATGGGAGATACAATGTTTCAGATACTGATAGGTAGGTATATGTATCTGTGTGAAATAATATTGGGGCTTTAAGTAATACTATTGCTAGAAACTCCAACCAAAGCCAAAGCTATCAATCAATTAGCGGGTTTATAACCAATATGCGATTGAAAGCGGAAAGCAATAAAATCATTGCCAAAGCTAAGCCTCCAAGCAAAATTCCGAATAGGATTTATTGGTAAAGCCAATCGCGAAATTACAAAATATCACACAACACACACACACACACCCACACTTAATCACACAACGTAATCGCATTGACCATCGCTTTGCCTGTAAATCAGTGCGAATTTAGTCGTTGATTTGTCGCTTAAAATATTGCGTTGTGGCAAGAGTTGCACGGTGAGTGAGCTTGCAACATTTTATTGCATTAAAATACGCGAGATTTATGTAGTTGTAAGATTTATAAACCAAAGTATTCGCGCGTAACTCGTAAATTTTCAGCGTATTTACTTCACGGGCGAAAAACAAAGAGAAAGAGTGCATCAAAGGAGGTATTTAAGTGCGGGCGCGATTGTAGCCACCTGCTTGGGGGGCCAAGTTCACTCGCTATTTTAAATAGTAGCTCGACAGGATTTAACAGCAGCGATTTGTGCGTTAAGTGCTTCGCGGAAAATGGCATAAATCACGATTTGCTTTGTGTTGCTACAAACTAACATGTGACATGTGGCATGCGACATGCTTCACGCAGTCTATAACAACGGTTGTCGGGAGCACAAACAATCAGGGGCAGGAACCACAAAGTGAACTTAGAATGTGAGGAATATGTAAAACAGCAAAACTTGTTGGAAGCAACTTCAAAATAAAATAAAAACCGAAAGCCACGAAACAATCAGTGTTTGCTGCCACAAAGTGAATCCGCTGCCACAAAGTGTATGCGCGCACAACAACCAACACAAGTGCACAATGAAGTGGCAACATTTGTTTATTAGTAATCAAATGCGTCACATTTTGGTATGCTTTTAGGCGCACAACCAAGTGCTTTTCCAAAAAGGAATTCCAACTTAGGTGTTTGCGTTTGGTACCTTCTTCTTTTATTTGTTTGAAGAGAAGTGTTGCTGACCCTTGTTGTAGTTGGTGTTGTTGCATGTGGTCACAATCCGTGGAGTCTTCATTATGGTTGATGAATTGTACCTAGAATTTGGTCGTTGATGGCATTTTAATTAGTTTTGGATGTCAGTGGCTCGTTCATCATTTCTGGCCAGAGTTGGGCAAAATGCACTAAAAATTTGTGTTTTCAGTATAACTAATACTTATTTGAGGAAAATTCTTTGCATCACCACAAATTACAAAACAGTTCAACATTTCGGTATTATTTTAATCCCAAAATCGCAACATCCCTGATCTCGGAAATATTTCAAAAAAAGTTACACAATCGTACCCGAAGACAAAGAGAGCTAAAACTCATTTTAGGAAACCGACCACAAGCTGTTAGCGATATTTTCACGAGAATAGCACTGTCTCCCAACTCTGTTTCGATCAAAGTTTCCATTTGAAGGAAGCTAGTGGTATCACATAGTCACTCACTCTTAATGGATAAACAACTTAAAGTTGAAAAGGTTTAGATTGGTAGCTCACAGTCAAGAAACTTAAGTTAGAGTGGCTGATTCCGTTAGAGCTGTAAGCCTAATACGGCTGATACATTAGCGCGAATTCCGAATTATCTCCGCTTTCGGGAGTTAACTTGAGCATAATCTTCATTATAAACTCCCAAAAATTAAGAAGATTTGAGCAGATATCATAACTATTTGACCGCTACTGTCATCGATAAATAAACAAACATCGCAACGACCACTACCAAAAATACGAGTTCGCCGCTACTGGACACTAGATGTCACCAAAAAAGAGCGACATCTATTTTAAACCGCAAATACTACAACCAAAGCCATCTAGTGCGCTGATTGTTAATCTTCAACTTTGTGTGTATCAGCGTAAAATTTTGATCTGATTAAAGAAGATTTATTGGAGGTAATCTCCGTGTGTGTATCCATAGCATAAGTGGATAAACAACTTAAAGTTGAAAAGGTTTAGATTGGTAGCTCACACTTAACAAACTTAAGTTAGAGTGGCTGATTCCGTTAGACCCGTAAGCCCAACGCATTTAATATCCTAGATTATGACTGATTGGAAAACGGCAGATATTTTCACATCATTATTAATGCGGCTAGTAGGTGAAGGAAACCATTATGATCGGAGGGTAGAAATCAGCGAGGCAGAGAAAATAATGGATGATATGATATGAGATTATATGATGCCATTTCTAGAAAATACTATTATCGGAGAGTAGGAATCAACGATGATTATTTTTTATATATTAATAAAAATGTATCTTATTCCATATCATATGATCAAATGGCATCATATGATCTCACATCATATGATCAAATGGCATCATATGATCTAACATCATATGATCAGATGGCATCATATGATCTCATAATCACCCCTTGTATTCTCTGCATCGCTGACTCCTTCTCTCCGATGATAATATTACCTAGAAATGTTATCATATGATCTCTGAAATTAGATTCCAAAGAGAATTATTCCACAAAAAAATAGAATCAAGATACGCCATCATGCGATGAGAAGTAATGATATGACATTATATGCGATTACAAAATGGAACGATGTGATATACTTTGAAATGAGGTAAGTAATTTATATGGTGAGATCAGATACAAAATATGAAATAACGTTAAATTCGATAATCCCTCTTGTTTAGCCCTTCTTGAAATTATTGATTTATTCCAGAACTCTTTTCATCAAGAAATTGCAGACAGAAGCTAAGCAATGAAGATGCGGGAAATATTTTAATTTTAAAGTATTGCCGGCGTGACATAGGAAAAGTAGTTAAATTAATGTGTTTTAAAACCGAGAATTCCCAACAAACAAATAACTTAACATGAGCACAGCTAAAAAATTTTAAATAAATGTAAAAAAGCCTGAAGCATAAAACAAAAGAATTTTTGTAACAATTGAACGGACATCACATTTGACAGACAGCAGCCTGGCAGGGTAATGAAATGCTTGATATTTTTATTTAAACAAAAATAAAAACGTAAAAAAAAAAATACAAAAAAAGAGTAGTCAACCTGTGGAGCTGCAGTTCCTGCGCCTCCGTCCTAAAAAGGGTACGAAAGCGCCATAGCACAACAGCAAACATCATTTATTGACAGACGAAATAAAATGTGCAGACAGAAAAAAAAAGAAATGACCAAAAACAAGAAGAAGAAGAAGAATAAAGAAGCATGAACTATGCAGTTAAATACAATGAGTAAAAAATACAATGAGCGTTGGATATTTAAGGCAAAAAAAAAAAAAAAACGAAATGCAAAATTCAGACATTACTACATGTGCCTGTCAACATTTTAATTAAAAAGGATACGCGTCTCATATGAAAAACGGATGTTGAGCAAATACGCGCCGCGCCAAGCAACCAAATAGTCAATATAACAACTGGCTATAATTCACAGTAGACTGGGCGGCGGCAGCACATTAAAATGTTTGACAGAGGGCGAAAAATTCGCGCTTTTGTCAACGATAGCAACAACAAATACCTACAACAGAAGAAACATAAGAGCAACAGCAATAATAGTAATGACCACTAGTGGCACTCGAGCTATTTTAGGTTTGAGTTCAAACGTCACAAAAACAATGAAAGGGTGCGAAATAATGAACTCGTTTCGCTGTTACAAACAATTTCTTTTTCAATTTCAATGTGCTTTCGATAAAAAAAAAGAGAGAGTGAATAATGCTAGAGGTGGGAACGTGGTGTTAGCTATTTTGAGAGTATGGGCACAACGAGCGCCACATTGGGTCATTATATGACGTCTGCTGACAATAGCCAAAATGGTTAGTGGAAATCTACAAAAAGTGAGTGCACAAAGTATAAAACAAATCTCTACTCACCTCTGTGTTAGTGTTTTTGTGTACAAGGACTGTTTGAAAGATCAGATAATTTTCCTGTAAAATAATTTTTCTATAAAAAAATTAAACTCTTTGTTGCTTTTTTTTTTACAAGCAATTTTCGGGATTGTATGAAAATGTGTTTTTTTGAGAAAAATTTACCTACGCGCTGCAGGAACCAGACAAGCCGACATATGTTTCGATGATACTGGAGTTACATCTCTTCAAGGACTTTTCTTCCCGGCATTGTGAGAGTCGAACTAACAACACTGTAGTGACTTGTATGCTAGAAGGTCTGGCACCTTAGGCCACTACCCAGCTTGAAGGTAAATTAAATTCAATAAAAAATTATACAAAATAAAAAAAAAAAACAAATAAAGGAAAGTAAAAATAAAACAAAAAAGTGTATTATAATAAAATAAAATCAAGAAAAAAAAATAAAAAAAGACATTTAAAAAAAAAAATAAAATAAAATAAAGTAAAAAAAAAATAAATTTATTTTAAATAAAACAAAATAAAACCAAAATAACTTAAAATAAAACAAAACAAAATAAAGTAAAATAAAAAAAAAATAAAATACAAAAAACAATTAAAAAATTAAAAACAAATAAAATAAAATAAAATAAAATAAAATAAAATAAAATAAAATAAAATAAAATAAAATAAAATAAAATAAAATAAAATAAAATAAAATAAAATAAAATAAAATAAAATAAAATAAAATAAAATAAAATAAAATAAAATAAAATAAAATAAAATAAAATAAAATAAAATAAAATAAAATAAAATAAAATAAAATAAAATAAAATAAAATAAAATAAAATAAAATAAAATAAAATAAAATAAAATAAAATAAAATAAAATAAAATAAAATAAAATAAAATAAAATAAAATAAAATAAAATAAAATAAAATAAAATAAAATAAAATAAAATAAAATAAAATAAAATAAAATAAAATAAAATAAAATAAAATAAAATAAAATAAAATAAAATAAAATAAAATAAAATAAAATAAAATAAAATAAAATAAAATAAAATAAAATAAAATAAAATAAAATAAAATAAAATAAAATAAAATAAAATAAAATAAAATAAAATAAAATAAAATAAAATAAAATAAAATAAAATAAAATAAAATAAAATAAAATAAAATAAAATAAAATAAAATAAAATAAAATAAAATAAAATAAAATAAAATAAAATAAAATAAAATAAAATAAAATAAAATAAAATAAAATAAAATAAAATAAAATAAAATAAGATAAAATAAAATAAAATAAAATTTAATTAAATTAAATAAAAAAGTGATAAGGTAAAACAAAAAGAAATGAAAACAAACGATATATAACAAAAAATGAATCAAATATAAATAAAACAATAAACACCATCTTTGTAAAAATTGTTTACCACAATCCCATTTAAAACCCCTAAAACTCACTGACTTATCGTACGCTCTCGCAAAAGTTTCTACTGCTCATAGCAAGTACGAAAAGCCACTAAAATCTTCACATTGGAACTGCTCACACTTCCTCCCAGTTTTCTAATTTTTTCCTGTTTTCCAATTCTTTTTTTTCGGTTGCATTGCTTTCTGCCTCTCTACGTTGAACTGGCTATTGTTTGCATCATTTTAATTTTATTTATTGTTTGCCTGCCACTCAAAATATACAGCAAAACGTGCAACGAACATTGCTTTTTACGCGCTTGACAGTCAAGTTACGCGCTTGACAGTCAAGTCGTCGCCGTTGTTGTCCAGTGTTCAACCTGTGCAAAAAGCCACTTCAACCCCCCATCAACACCCACCCATTCGCCTATTGGCTATTGAGTTTGTTGAGCATTTAAATTAGATGAATTGCTTTTTGGTGAGCTTTGACTCATACCCGCCACACACACTGCTTGTCTGCCTTACAGTAACTGACCAACACTTTTTAAGGCATTGACCAGCAGCAGCAGCCGCCTAGGCTAACCTTTGTAACGCGCCTCGAGCGCTTTTCATTCATAGCAAGCGTCAGTGTTGCACACAGAAGTCATTCAAGCTTACAGTTTTAGTAATTGCATTTTCCTACCATGCGCTCTTTTACAAATGAAACAGTAAAGCTAAGAAGTACGACTCCCTTGTCGCTCGTTTCTCTTAATCGTTTATGTTTTCCTCAACACTCTCAAAAATTATTTCTATTACCGTCTATACATTTGTAATGACTTATCGTCAGGCTGTGTGCGACCGTACAACTAACCAAAGCTTACTTTAACTCCATTTTGCATGCTCCTCACCTCATCTGTTGCTCATTACACTTTAGCTGCCTATTTTTTTCCTCCTTCCAGTCCAGTTTTACAATGTTACTCTCCCCCCAGCCTTTTGTGTTATTTTCCAGTCATGTCAATGGTTTTTGCGGACATTTATTGTTTGAAAGCTATTACCCCACCCAGTGCTTCTCTTAACTCATCACAGCCTATCGCAACATAGCTTAGCTCATTTGGTTCATCACTTGGGGACCCATTGGTAAAATCGACACGGTGGTCGTTGGTCGTCGACACTCTGTTTTTGATTGTTTTGCCAAATGTTTTACGTATTCAGTCATTCATGCAAATCGTCCGGTTTGGTGTGGGTGTTGCGGCTCAAAAATTGGTTAGAGATTTTGCAATTGCTGTGCATATTTTTTGTAGGATGTAGCAAAAAAAATATGAAAAATTTAATGATTTCATGAAAAGAATAGCCTTAAGTACTAGTAAGTATATATGTATTTTAAGTGCTGTGCCGCAAATAATCATAAATTTTTCCTTTTTATTTGTTTTTTGCATTTTGAGGTAGATGGCAGGATGTAGCATGAGGTCCTTTAAGTTTAAACGGATGCTTGGACGTTTTAGATCTGTTTGTAAAAATTAGAAACTTCCTATTGTATTAAATACAATATAAACTCGTTAGAACTACTGTAGGGTCTTCAGGATTCTTTCGGGGCCCACTTCAATGAAGGCTTTGGAACCGTAATTTCACCGTTGTCTGTATGATTCCAGTGCACCCACTTGGAGACTTTGTAATCAGAAAATCACCAGTGTCTGTATGGTTCCTATGGACCTACGGAAGGCAATGCTAAATAGTAGAAGCCTCGTCGACAGTGACATACAGTAATTCACTGGTGACTTAGGAACACTCATCCCCAATATTCCTTCAGGGTTGACATGGAACCTCAGCCAAACCCACTTCAGAGGGGTACGAAAGTGGATAGATTGCAGCTTATAACGATTACGATCGCTTGATTCCCGAAACACGCTAACGGGCTCTTATAGCGAACTAAGAGGTAGGGTCTAAGCGATGCCTCCGGCTTCGAAGCCCCAGTTGAGACCCTGCCCCTACGGGAGGCATGGTAATGTATAGATCCTCAGCGATACTCTTGCATTCTGGCTGGCTGCGGAATGATAAAGAGTCAGTTTAATATATTGGGATGGGTACAGGTCAGCCAGAACAGTGTCGAATTAATCTCCTGTTTTCACGCGATCTCAATTATGTGGGCGTTGGTGAACATCTTGTATGAAACTCTTCCTGAAAGATAGTGGGATAGCTGCAACTGAGGCTATATACTACCTAATCCCATGCTCATATATAATAGAATTTTTAGCGATGGTTCCGAAATGAGGTGTCTTCTCAGCTGGAGACAAAACTTCAAAACGAAAAGATAAGATGACCTTGAAACAAAGAATGTTAAAAAAGTGGTGTTGCAGGAATTTCTAAAAATTCGGTTGACATTTCCGTCATCGATATATAGCACATGAGGACTGATCTGCTCGATATTTTCTGTGTGTCAATATTGACTTCGCTAAGATTTGCAAGACCATCACAAACGGTTTCCCGTACTCTCGCAAATATTTTCTAAGCTTCATCCGTAATAAAGAAATAAATGGTTCAATGTTCCTCTTTCCAAAGTGATACAAGCGAAAGTTCTCTTCAACATTGCTGTATTTTGACGGTACTAATAACTGCAACAGAAGGGTTGGCCCTGTCAAAGTGACAGCCATATTGCAGTGCCAAGTGCTTGCGGCGTTACATTTGTATAAGTCACCATATGTGAATATCAATTTCTGACAGGCAAATGTCAATAGCTATGATTTTTTAAATCCTCTTGAAACTCAAACGCACAGGTTTCTTCAAAATCCGCGCAATAAACTGTCAAATAAATAAATATTTTTAAAGTCTAAAAGCGCACACAAAGAGATTACAAAGTGCAGCTGTGACAATTTTTTTTCTAAACCTCATATGTAAGTACTGGTATGTATTTGTGTATAAATTTATCATACAATTTCTTATTGACGCCGTAAAGTAGTTACGGAAGCGTCAAACTTTAAATTTGTCCCAATACATCCTTCCGTACCTCACTTTGCGCTTAACATCCAGCCATTTAAAATTATTTCCTGACTGCTCGATTGAATAACCCAAAATTTGATTATGACTTGACAAATAATACAATAATTGTGTATGCACAGCAACAAAGAGACCTGCCGGGCGTTAAAGGATGTCGTCGAACACTATGGCTTAAGTAATTGTAAATATTGAATTTTCTAAGTTTAACCCAATCCAGCGCTTACTAAATGCATATACACCCTTACGAAGAAGTGTAAATTTACCTATGCTCATTAGGGTGGCACAGCATGACCTAGGAATCGCCTTACGATCCGTGGAGATTTGTAGATAAAATATAAAAAAACCTAAACCAAAATAAAAAAATTAAATAAAATAAAAATAAATTAAAATAAAACAAATAATTAAAAAATAAAAAAAAATAAAATAAAATAGAACAAAATTAAGTAAATTAAAATAATATAAAATAAAATAGAATAAAATAAAATAAAATAAAATTAAAATAAATAAAAAATTAAATAAAAAAATAAAAAAAAATAAAATAAAAGAAAATAAAATAAAATAAAATAAAACAAAATAAAATAAAATAAAATGAAATAAAATAAAATAAAATAAAATAAAATAAAATAAACTAAAATAAAATAAAATAAAATAAAATAAAATAAAATAAAATAAAAAAAATAATATAAAACAAAAAAAAAAATAAAATAAAAAAAAAATAAAATAAAATAAAATAAAATAAAATAAAAAAAAAATAAAAAAAATAATATAAAACAAAAAAAAAATAATATAAAATTAAAAAAAAATAAAATAAAATAAAACAAGTAAGGAAAGCTGTCTTCGGCTGTGCCGAAGGCTAAATACCTTTCATGAATAAGCGTCTCGATTTTCACTGTTTGATCCCAGTACAGCCTGTGTGAATTTAACTTAAGCTCATACCGAAATTATCGGAACTATAGATTATATGGTGGCGATGTGTTATATTGGTCCAATCTCATTGATTTTTAACACCGACATTCCACATTCTAAAATAGCAATAGTTACGAAATTTCACGTTCCTATAAAACTACAGAAGTTATCTACCAAAATCCGTTTATCGGAACAATCGATTGTATGGGGGCTATGTGAAATATTTATCCCATTTCAATGATTTTCAACATCGATATTTTACTTATAAAAATAGCAATACGTCCAAAATTTCACGTTCCTACGTATTTAATTACAGGAGTTATAGCCCAAAATCCGTTTATCGGAACAATCGATTGTATGGGAGCTATATGTAATATCGGTCCGATCTTGCTGGTTCCGACAAATGATTCCTATATTGGAAAATGGTGGCCGCATACAAAATTTTAGCCAAATATCTCAAAAACTGAGGGACTAGTTTGCGTTCAAACAGACAGACAGACAGACAGACAGACAGACAGACAGACAGACAGACAGACAGACGGACAGACGGACATGGCTAAATCAACTCATCTCGTCATCCTGATCATTTCGGTATACTTATTGATGGGTCTATCTCTTCTTCTTCTCATACTTACAAACATCGGACCAAAGTTATAATACCATTTCATGTTCATGAAAGGTATAAAAATTGGAAGCAAATACAGAATAAAAAAAAAAAACAAAATTGGGATCGGAAAGTTATTAAATTTATTCTATTTATCTAAAAAAAAATAAAATTTAGTAGATATTTATTATGTGTCCACTAAAGGAAGTATGACATTACAAAAATTCTAAACAGTTTGGAACCTATTCCGGCTTTTGAAACGATTTCAGTTTCGTTCTTTTTCGGATAAAAATAACGGTTACGTTTTCGGTTTCAGTCCTTGTAAAATACAATAAAAAATAAATTATTTGTCACTTTCGAAAGCATATTAAGGGAGTCCTCCTTGTAGTACAAACTTTGAAAATAAGTCACACCCTAATACTGATGCGCGTACACATACCGACATATGCATTAAGGGGTTATAAAGTGCGTGGTATTTAACCCTTTTGTTCCTAACTTATTTTCTACCTTTTTAGCACATACTCACACATACACACCCGTCTCATACCTACCATCATCACAGTTACTCGTCTCGTTTGACATTTCATCTATCCACGTTACTCGTCGCTTTTATGTCTGCCCGCAATTTCGTATGTTTATCTGATTGTTTACACACGTCTTTGGCTAGGATTATACGTTTGTCAATTTGGCGACAATTTTCAAAAAACGCGCCCATCAACCGCGCCCCTTTATTTTTAGCCATTAACTCGTTCACTCAATCGTTCTGTACCGTCGCACACGATTGGTTTGAGTTTAAAATTAATAGAAATTTCCTGCTGCTGCCATTTTTGGTTGCGTTTCACAGATGGAAATTAACGATTAGTTCGTGCAATGTTTAAATCTCCTTGCTATTGTCCTTTTTTGGAAAGTGTGTGTGTGTGTGTGTGTGTGTGTGTATACTTTATGCAAAGCATTTACGCTTGTTGTGAGTTATGCATATTCGAATTTCTAGCTATGTTTAGCCAGAGCTTAGTGCATGTCAGACAATTTGATGCCATTATTGGTTGCTTGACAATTTCACTTAATCCCTCCCTGAGGAATAATTGTCACACGAAAGCTCTGTTGGATCTTTTTTCTGAAGTCCACAGTGAGTAATCTACAGGCTTACTTTGTTGACTTTATGGCCGTAGCATAAAATGGTTTTTAGATAAGATTGAAAGGATACTCTGTAGATTGTAATTCTCGCAGCCGTATTGGAGCAAGGGGCATTTTATCTTAGTCAAGAGATACTTCCTGATTTTTTTCCGATTTTCTGGTGAGGTGCTGGTCAAGCAGTAAGCCTGCATGGCATTTAAACGGATAGCCATATTCAATGAATTATATTAAAGAGCGAGTAAAACTTACTTTAGGATTAGGTAATTGGAAGCTGGTTGATTTTTAGACCACATAACGTCAAACGTGTGCCTAAGTCCCCAGATATTTTGAACTAATGCCCAAAGCGCCGTTTCGGAAGCTTCTGAAGAAGTCATTAAATTGAATTTCCAACCATTCTACATGCCTATATATGCCCATATGCCCCCTGAGAAGGCTCATACGTGACGAGAGTCCCTCCTATTTGAGTTTAAGTAGGTCTTCCGGCCTACCTGCGACAATCTCTGGCCACACCAGTTCATCATAATTGCAGGTGCTGATTTTATCCCATCTGTCACTTGCTTGTTTGAGGAAACTATACCGCGCTTGTCGTGCGAGGGTACGCTGTCTCAGTACTCTATTCAGTAGAATGTACATGATTGCATTCAGCGCATCTGCCGTAGTAGGAGCAATGGGGGGGGGGGGGGGGCATTTTTTAACCGAATATTGCGTATTGCTGTGGATAGAGCAAATTTTGTATGGCACAAAAAGTTATTTTCTATACTCCCCATTTCCAATTTAGAAGATAAAAGAGCCATTATTTAATCATTTCGAAGTAGTTAGGCCATACCCAACAAACATAGTCTCTAACGTTGGAAAAATTGTCTTCAAATTAGATAACTAGGGTAATTCTCTAACTATTGTCTATTCGAGGGCGACTGTAGAGAACTACATTAGAATGCGATTAGAGTTAGGTTTGAGAACTAGGCAAACCACCAAATCACATTAGAATCCTATTAGAGAATGACATAAGGATTCGACTAGAGAACTATGGTTTGAGAATTATTTTATTTGAGAATTATGTCCCATTTTGCTGGAGAATGCTATGTTTCTCCAGTGTTTTTCGAGTAGTCGTCTAACATTAGAAGTTGGAGAACCAAGAGGAGTTTCCATGCTAAAGATGGAACATCTTGAAACCGACGTAGTAAGTATCGGGAATAGGGCAGTTAAACTGCCTGTCTTCACCTTTTTCATTTCTGAAACATGTTTAAGGTAATGAAAGGTTCCCCAACTGGAACCTAGGAAAGAAGTAAATTAACGAGAACCATATTTCATACATCTCTTTATTCACTAGGAATAATGTCAGTACGGATTATGATACTATTTTACTACAAGGGGTTCATCAGTAAAAGTTGGTTTTGAAACCCTCTCCTGAACTATAGTATCAAAGTAAGTATTTAACTTTTCAGGGGGCTGAGAGTCATTCAGCTTGCGACAGAGAGGGCATATAAGCAGATATCATCGCTAAGTAGGCTGATGGCTAAAATCAGATGACTAACAGGAAGTAAGAGTAAACTGCAGATGGATATTATCATATCAAGTAAAAGAGCACAGATAAGGAGCTCTTAAGAATAGTTCATCAATAAATCAGCGAGGAAACGTTCAGACTCTGACAAGAGGGTTTGGAAACTGAACACCGAGGACGATGGCACACGGTTGGTGCGACGGCAGCGATTATGGTCTATTGCAAGATATTTCAGCCCTAACCGCAAACAAAATTAGGCTTACGGGATATGAATAAATATTTCCATTTTATTTAACTAGCCAAACTGGCCTTACGGCCTTAGCGTTGACCTAGGAGCTTCATCGTAAACTTTCAAAATCTTCTTAAAAACTTATCTACGGGCAAAATAGTAAGAGAAACAGCCGGGAGAACTGGAAAAACGAAGATACATATGATCCTGATGGCGCTTGGCTATTCGTCCATTACCTCGAATGTTTAAAACTAAATTACTTATTGCTTCAATAGCAACAGCATAACTATAATTATTTGATTGCGTATCAAAATATGAAGCTCTCTAGTAGTCAGCCCCCCCTAGTCTAAATTTCCATTTAACAATCAAATCGAAATTCTTATTATTTTCCGAAGCAAAATGCTTGCGTCTACTCCCTCCTTCCTTCCTCCTTGTTGCTCATTGCAGCGAACATTCTGTTGCTTGCTTTTACAAACATGTGTGTAATTATTTTTTGGGTGTTGTTGTTGTTGTTATTAATGTTGTTGCTGCGCAGTTTTTCGGCATGTTGCATCATAAATGTTTATGATTATGGCGGCTAAAGATTTACTAGATTCAATGAAAAAGGGAGCGTGTATGTCGCAATTAGATACTCGTGCACTGACGTCACCCCAAATTAAAGACAAGCAAAGTGCAAGCAATCACACCCCCCTACACCCGCGCACCTCATCACCTTTGAGCGCTCCTGCTAACCTAACCACTGGCCAACACATCACATGCAAAGTATTTAACTTCAATTTCAGTTTTACAAAATTTCCACTTTATTGGTTTTGGTACAAGAATGTTTTGTTGAATTGTTGTACTGCAAGTGACATGCGGCATGTGGCATGTGGCAAGAGCATCATTTTTGCATATTACTTTACACATGTGAGCTTTGTCACATAAACTCATATGTGATAATAAAATCTTATGTTTATTTGAGGCTTATGTCGACGTCACAACTTGACTATTTGCGGCGCATTGGGTACATGTGTACTTACAGCAATGGTTACTGGAAAATTATGATACTGGCTTTTATGCGTTTTGCATTCACGTCGTATGCGTTTAATTTACTTTTTAACGCTTTTGAAAATTTAAAATTTTCTGGTTTTGGCAGCGCATGCAACCCTGTTGACATACCACAAAATTTACTTTTAAAATTTCATATGAGCTCATTTTATATCCTGCCGATTGAGCTTTAAAGTTCGTTTGCAACAGCAGGTTTTATTTATTTTAATGTTGCCTCATATTGAGTTTCCGCTTAATCTCTTTTTTGGTTTTGATGATTTGGTTGTAAATTTTTAATGAGAACACGCTGGAATTTTTAACGTGTCGCATGCGTTTAAATTGGTGCCACATATGCGTGGATATTGTTTTTAATGTTTTTTAGTGAATGTTTTAATAAATAATTATTAGAAGATCCTTTAAAATACTTAGTGAAATTTGTATGTCTAGTTATAAAATATTTTTTTTAGAGATTTCCTGTTATGTTTCCATTCAAATATTTTTAAGGCTAGAAATTCAATTTTTGAAAGAGGTATTTTCATTCTATCGAGGGGCCTTAACTTGAATTTTTTACTTTAAGCGACGTGTTCCACAACCCAAAAGACAGACTCTCAGGGTAGAAGTAGGGCTCGCCAATTTTTTTTACCGTATCTAAAGTGCTTTGGACCTACTTTAAAGCCTTTGAAAGAGCATGTGAAAAAATTAATGAAAATGCTCAACACGCATTTAATTTATAGATCCGGGTATGACCCCTTGCATTGGTGTTTTTGTAGGAGAGCCTGAGTGTGAGCGCAAGAGTTGCTTTGTTGGTTAAGGGAGCAAAAACAAACACAATAAAGTACATAAACTTGATTGATCACACAAATAATGTCATGTGAGAATTCATATTCAAACAAAGAAGAATTGTGACAAGGTGGGGTGTTTTCACAAAGGCCCTAACTGACATAAAAAAAAAATTTTAGAGGGGAAGCAAAAAAAACAAAAAAATTATTACATTGAACGCATGAAAATATCTCCGTTATTACTGCTAGTAACTCCTTAAAATATTTAGGGAGTGTGTATTTTATTGTATCATACTTGATATGTGAGCGAACCGTTTGACCGATTTGAATAATATATGTACCGATGTAAATTGAAAAAACTGGGGTATATTTGGTATATTTTCAGGGGCGTCCCCGAAATTTAAGGATTGGGGTTACGGGGCTAGCGACCCCACGACCCCCTAAAGATTTTATTGGTCGACTTTTCGATCACAAGCGATACTAGTAAGAAAGAAAAGGAAAGGAAGGGAAAGGAAAGAAAAGGAAAGGAAAGAAAACGAAAGTAAGGGAAAAGTTAGGGAAGTAAGGGAAAGGTTAGGGAAGTAAGGGAAAACAAACGAATGAAAAGGAAAGGAAATGAAAGAAAAGGAAAGGAAACAAAATGAAAGAAAAGGAAAGGAAAAAAAGAAATTACGGGAATGGAAAGGAAAGGATAGAAAGAAACGAAAATGCAGAAAAAAATTCAAGAAGGTGAACTTAAGAATATAGTAAATTAAAAAAATTATGTGAACTAAAAAAATAAAAATTGAGACTGCGTTACTTAATGGTGTATAGAGTAAACAGCACAAGGAAGAAGAATGTGAGGAAAGGAAAAAAATAGTTGAATCAAAGGACAACTTAAAAAAAAAAAAACCTAGTAAATTAGTATAAGTTTTTGTGGTTGAATTTCAACCACTGTGCAAGCACTAGTCCGACTTAAAAGCTTGTTCGATTTAATAAAAAATTCATGAAAATTTGTCAGCTTGTTGCGAATGCTATTAATCACAGTTTGTTGCACTCAAATCTTGCTCTGCCAGTATGCAAACATTAGAGAAGGGGAGCCTTGCATATGCATAAAAGGGTACAAGAACTGGAGTAGTGATGCCAACAAGAATGATATATGGTTGTTAACATACACACACAGCTTTTTCGAGTTATGTAAAAATTACAAACAGTACAGGGTGATATAAATTATATCATAGGTATAATATTCCACCCACGAAAACTCCACCTATGTTACTGCTTCTATATATTTTTGTTGTAAAGTAACATCTCTGTTATTGGGAACACAGTTTGGAACGTAATTGGCACGAAGCAAAGAAAACGGCTCTTGCGATGAACATGGACGAATATGCTGGCATTATGTAAAAATTAGGTACATCTGTTATTTCCATTCTAGACCACCAAAGAAGGCCTCGAAACATCCTTTAACTGTAACCCTGCAGTCAACTTAACTAGTTTTATACTAATCAAATACCAGTCAGCTAGGCGGCTTCAACTAGTTCGAGTTCTGTAATTTTTCCATATTAGCAACTGGTATTTTTAACACGGCGATGTCCTACGAGATGGCAATTGTCCTTCTCTGCATCAGCACCATACCAATTGGCTGACTAGTCAGCCTCTGCATCAGGAATATACCAGTTGATATACTTGTTATTATACACATCAGTATCATACCATTTAAGATACTAGTTCGTATATACGTCAGGATCGTACCAGTTGAAAGAATAGTTCATATATACATCAGAATCATACCAGTTGGCAGACTAGTTCATATATACATCAGAATCATACCAGTTGAAAGACTAGTTCATATATGCATCAGAATCATACCAGTTGACAGACTAGATCATATATGCATCAGAATCATACCAGTTGGCAGACTAGTTCATATATGCATCAGAATCATACCTGTTGACAGACTACTTCTTATATGCATCAGAATCATACCAGTTGACAGACTAGTTCATTAATGCATCAGAATCATACCAATAAACAGACTAGTTAAAAAAATCATCGGAATCATACCAGTTGTCATACTAGTTCATATATGCGTCAGAATCATACCAGTTGATATAGTAGTTCATTTATGCATCAGAATCATACCAGTTGACATATCAGTTCATTTATGCATCATAATCATATCAGTTGACATACTAGTTCAAATTTGCATCAGAAATATACCATTTGACATACTAGTTCATATATACATCAGAATCATACCGGTTGACATACTGCTCAGTCTATGCGGCAGGACATACTAATCATTATGCCCATTCAGATCGTACCACTTGTCATACTAGTCCACGAATTTGACATTCATTCCAGTTGGTATACTAGTCGGTCTATGCACCAGTATCATAGTCAGCCTCTACTTCAGCAATATACCAGTTTATTCTTTAGAAAGCAGCGACTATTTGTATTTACCCAAACACGAAAAAGCATCTGTGAATTACAAGGTAAAAAAGAAGCAGTTACAAGAGAAAAAGAAAGCAATTGTCCTCTTCTGCATCAGCACCATACCAATTTGTATACTAGTCAGCCTCTGCATCAGCATTATACCAGTTGATATACTAGTTCATACACAGCCAAAAATGAGCTAAAGGCTCTGAGCTCGATTCTCGGTAAAGTTAACACAAGTTTTTTTTCTATATTTTTTAAATTATGTTGTTTATTGTATTTTTAATTTAATTATTGAATTCTACTTGCAATGGCTCCTTTCAAATTCCGCGTTCGTCAAGTTTGATTATATAGGTGAAGGCCCAATTGCATTCAACTTTGTAGGATCCACTTTCATACAAAGTTTTTTAAACGTAAAGCGAAGCGAAATTTTTGCCAGTTTTGAAAAGCCCGTTGTGATACCACCAGCACTAGGAAAGTCAGTCCCGGCACCCGGCCATTTGGAAAATCCCAGCGGTCTGGTTTAGACTATCCAGGAAGGGAACTCCCAAAAAGCGCGTTCCCGCGCCGCTTAAGGCCGGGCAGTTGCAGATGAGGTGCTTCACCGTTTCCTCTTCCTCATCATCTTTGCAGCTCCTACAGCATCGTCGATAGGGCACCCCTTCTGCGTGCCTACCAATAAGGCAGTGCCCAGTTAGAACACCTATTAATATTAAGATTTCTCTCCTTCTTAGGGCGTGAATGCCTCTACATCTTTTATGATCCCATTTCGGCCAGGTTTGTTAGGATGTCCGGCAACTTGACGGAGTGTGTACTCCAAGCCAACGAAAGGTGGCAACAATCCCCAGGGTGCCGGACATCCAAACAAACCTGGCCAAAATGGGATCATAAAAGATCTAGAAGGATCATAAAAGATCTGAATGCAGTTACAGAATTTCCATTTGATTTGCAGAAAAATACAATTGACATTCAGAAAATTGCAATTGATATTCAGAAAACTTTCTGAATATAAACTGAAAAAGGTGTAGTATGATTTCAACCCGAGTTTCATACATACTTGCATACTAGTACGAACCAGGATTTTTCTGACTAGTATTATTTCGCCCAGCAAATTATAGTTGTATACTAGTATGTTTTCTGATTAGATTGGAATTGATTGGTTTAAGGGTAATCAGCAAAGAACTAGTATAAAAACATCCATAAAATGTATAGTAAACGAGCTAGGTGTCTGCTGAGTAGTTTGGAATTGATTAGTTTCAAGGTAGTCAGAAATTAACTAGTATGAATACACCGCAAAATTTTTAGACGTAGAACTATAATGTTGCTGAGTAGTTTGGCATTGACTGGTTTAAAGCTAATCAGAAATGAACTAGTATGAATACACCACAAAATGTACAGTCAATGAATTACATTGTTTGCCGAGTAGTTTGGCAATGTCTGGCTTAAAGGAAATCAGAAATGAACTAGTATGAATACACCACAAAATGTATAGTCAATGAACTATATTGTTTGCTGAGTAGTTTGGCCTTGACTGGTTTGAAGCTAATCAGCAATGAACTACTATAAATACACCATAAAATGTATAGTCAATGAACTATATTGTTAGCTGAGTAGTTGGACATTGACTGGTTTAAAGGTGATCAGCAATGAAGTAGTCTGAATACACTACAAAATGTATAGACAATGAATTATATTGTTTGCTGAGTAGTTCGACATTGACTGGTTTAAAGGTGATCAGAAATGAACTAGTATGAATACACCACAAAATGTATAGTCAATGAACTATATTGTTTGCTGAGTAGTTCGACATTGACTGGTTTAAAGGTGATCAGAAATGAACTAGTATGAATACACCACAAAATGTATAGTCAATGAACTATATTGCTTGCTGAGTAGTTTGGCCTTGACTGATTTTAAGCTAATCAGCAATGAACTAGTATAAATACACCACAAAATGTATCGTCATTGAACTATATTGTTTGCTGAGTAGTTCAACATTGACTGGTTTAAAGGTGATCAGAAGTGAACTAGTATGAATACACCACAAAATGTATAGTCATTGAACTATATTGTTTGCTGAGTAGTTTGGCCTTGACTGGTTTGAAGCTAATCAGCAATGAACTAGTATAAATACACCACAAAATGTATAGTCAATGAACTATATTGTTTGCTGAGTAGTTTGGCATTGACTGGTTTAACGATAATCAGCAATGAACTAGTATGCACACGCCACAAAATGTATAGTCAATGAACTAGAATTTTCGCTGAGTAGTTTGGCATTGACTGCTTTTAAAACTAATCAACAACGAACTGGTAGGCATATGCCACAAAATGGTTAGTCAATGAACTAGTATGTTTGCTGAGTAGTTCGGAATTTGACTGCAGGGTAACAAATGGGTAACAATTGAACACAGCCCTGAGTTTCATGTTGAATAATCTACAAATGTAGCTAGTCCCTGTATATTACTATATCTACATATTCACCTCCTCTATCTACTGTTCATATGTTGCATGTGTGTATTTCCGTTTCCGCTCTGAAAAAAAACTTTAAAATATGAAATTCCGGAAAACTTTTAGTCCACATTCGACGACTGCGACTTAACTTGTTGATTTATGACTTGACTGCCGTGTGGCATATTGCTGCTGCCGTTCACTATTTACCAATGCCACGCTTCAAATAACTATCGTACAAACAAATTTTTTAAATTCTACTTCATATTTTCATTTCTACAATGCATTTGTTGTTCTTTTCTTGTTATTGTCATGGCTTTCGTATTCACAGTGTGTAGGTACAAACATATATTTGAGTGCATTTAACGGTAAATCCAACCACATAAAAAAAACAAGATGAAAAATAGAATACAATTTAGCAGAGATTATACAGCGAACTCATGTTATGGTTGTTCTTGTCCTGTAACGTTTGTCCTGTGTATAACCCTTATAAGCCCAGTCGTAGAAAACATTTTCGAGTTGTTGCTGTCTCTTTGTGTTGCTTTTAACATATGTAGTATATTTCTAGCTCTGTTTAGCGGATGCAAATTCATTCAACTTTTGCAAAACCGGAAGGATGTTAGATATGTGTGACAATGCGTTGTAGTTGAAACTTTCAAATGTGCTTTTTACTCCCGTTGACTTTTTAAAATTTTTATATATTTTGCGGTGGTATTTGGAAGTTAAGCATTAAATTAAACTAAAATGAAATATTAAAAAAAAATTATAATAATAAAGTAAAGTAAAATAAAATCCAATAAAAAAAAAAAAAAAACATTTTAACAAATGAAATAAAAAAATTTTATGAAAAAAATAAAAATAATCATTTGTATGTATATTTGGGTGGAATTAGAATAGCTTTCAAACTATATTTCATGTTCCTAGGTGAGGGGGGTCTTGAAACCTAATGTGACCCAGCTGTGTGTGTGTAGAAGGTATTTTTTCGTTATGGATATAAATTTTCCCACAGAGTAAAATTTTTGCATACAGCTTAGGTTTATCTTCAGATAGAAAACCTCAAAAGTTCTCATCCATCCCATGTGTGCTAAAACAGTTATTCGGGGCCAAAGGTCAAAATTTTAGGTTTTTTGGACTTTTTTCGAAAACCAAAGACCAAGTTGTGGACCTGGAAATTCTCTAAAAATATGGTCCTGCCAGTTTTTCTCTAAGAGGTACCACTTCTGAAAAAAAACCCAAATTTTGATTTTTCTCGACTTTTGTCCCCGAATAACGTTTTTGCTACAAATGTGATAGATGGGGACTTTTTCAGTTTTCTTCCTTGGGATGAACTTAAGCTCTCCAAAAAGAATTGTATACAAAATAGACTAAATTTACCGAACTAGTATTTTTTGATACTAAGCATGAAGAAAAAGGTGGCTCTAGCTCGTGAACTATAGGATTTACAAAAATAACAATTTCCATTGTCGACGGGGAACTTCGTGACAAATAAACGGTAAAAGAAAATTTTTCTACGCATACTAAATTTTTGGAAAAAATTCCTGAAATGTCCATACGTGGCACATATTTTCATATAATTTCCAGAGCGGATTTTAGATTTGCTAGGACCATATTTGTAGAGAATTTCCAGGTCTCAGGCAATTTTTCGAAACAACTTACCGTTTTTGGGAAAAGTGCAAAATTCTTAAAATTTTGACCTTTGACCCAGAATAACATTTTAGCACACATGGGATCGATGAGGACTTTAGAGGTTTTCTAAGTAGCTGAAGGTAAACCTAAGCTTGTGCAAAAATTTGGCTCTGTGGGAATTATTGTTATTTAGCCACTATATTTATGTCTATGTTGACCGGACTTTAAGATTTTTGAGGGGAATTTGTTTCAAGTCCCATGTAGAAACACATTTCCGAGGTATAGATCAAAATGTGGACCAGGTGTGACCCTAGCAATTTTTCCCAGCACCATAAAGAAAGAGAGTAAGGAGAAGAGATGGACGAAGAGAAAAGGGACTAGGAAGAGGAGAAAGAATAAGAAGTAAAGAAATAAAAGAATTGAAAGAGAAGGAGGAATGAGAAACGGGGAAGTAGAACTGGAAAGAACAAAATATATAAGAGGAAGAAGTAAAGAAAGAAAAGGGGACAATAAAATGAGAGTATTAAAAAAATAAAATAAGGAAAAGAAACAAAAGGAGACAAAAAAGGAGGGGAAGAGGAAGAAAAGGAGAAGGAGGAAAGGAAAGATAGGAGAAGGGAGAAAACTAAGAAAAGTAGGAAAATAAAAGAAGGAAGTAAAGAAAGCAGGGACCAAAGGAAAGAGAAATAAGTAAAAAAAAAAAAACTAGAAAGAGAATGGAGAAGAGAAAAAGAAGGAGGAGAAGAAAAAGTGAGAAGGGGGAAGAGTAAAAGGAGTGAAAAACGAGAAAAAAGTATAATAAGAAAACAAGAAAAAGAAAAATAAGGATTTAGGTAGAGAAGGGAAAGGGGGAAGGGAAATAGAACAAGAAAAAAAGGGAGGTAACGAAAGAAAAATCAAAAGTCAAAGAGGAAGAGAGGGAAATAAATAAGAAGAAAAGATACGCGGAAAAGGAGAAAAAGGGAAAGAGAATTCACTTAATCAGCTGTTAATAACTTGGAATAAACACTCAGGCAAAATTTTATGTGTCTGGCAGTAAATCAAATTAAAAAAATTTTGATAATTTTCCATTTTCCTTGTAAAAGCAACAGCAAACGCTTCTTCTTCCTCTTGGTTAAGCGTACGTACGCCTAGCGACCATCATTGTCATACGCTGAGCAGGATGCAGCTTTCATGCTTTGCGAATTTCGTGGAGCTGCCGATTCTTGTGCGGATCTTCATATAAATATATGTGTTCAGCAAAAAAAAGCGTACAAATATCGAATGTAGCGTCTAATACGCGTGTATGACGATTCGCTCCGTGTGCAGACTCGCTAAGTCGACAGTTGCATGCTAACGACAAAGGTAATGCCGTTTGTTGTAAATTTCGTCAAACGACTCTCGTATCGACAATCAGAATAGAGGCGAGTAAGTATTTATGGCGCACAGGTTATCATTTCATCCTTTTGATGTTGATATTACCGGTATGATATCCGCGAATATTTGTGTAGTAGGTCGAACTCTCTACCACTACGCCATGGCGGATAATTAAAAACTTTAATATGAAAGGGGAAGAGAAGCAAACCACGATTGAGCCACTCGATTTGTCGACTAGTTGTTCGCTAACAAATTTTTCCTCACTCTACTTTACAATAACCATTATCAATTCGCCACAAAATTTTTCCCAGCAACATAAATTAACACAGCCCCTGAAAAAACGCTTTCTAAAAAAAACATATTGAATTAATGCATTTTAAATTTATTTATTTATTATGACACTTACATAAATGTAGATGTGTTGCAAAAAAGTTTGCAGTCTTTTATGCATTCATATATTTCTTCTTTTGGCATGCAACGCGTGTATGACGCGTGTAACTAACCCATAAGAGAGGTACTGTAATATGTAAATTAACCACTTTCGCAAGCAAAAGCAGCTGCTACACTGTGCTTCCGTTTTGTTGTATAATTAAAATAAATAGGCAATTTTTTAATTTATGAATACATTTAACAAAGAATAAAAAATAAAAAAAGACTTCAAGCATTTGTTGCATGTGCTCTTGCACGCCACTTAAGAGGGCGCAAAATTGCTTCTGAATGAGCTGTCAAATGAGGCTTAAAATGTTTATAAAAGTGAAATAAATAAATTTTCACATCTAAAACATTATTTATTGCATTCTCCACGCTTTCCGCGCTGTTGGATGAAATGCGCTGCTCACCTTTGCTCAGCATGCCTTAAGCATGCTCAAATTTCTTTTAACTTTTTTTTGTCACATTTTCACCCAAAAATTCTGCACATATGTTGTAAATTTATAATTATTAAGGCACAAAAGAAAAAAACACGCTAAGAGAATCAACCCTCTAAGATCAGAGGTTTGTTTTCACTTCAATGCGACAATAAATTATTTTGGTTTGCCATATCAATTAAATTGTATTATCTTTTGCCACAGAATTACCCCAAATATTCACTTTCGCTGTAGCGTTTGCTTTCTGCAAGAAGGTAGGTAAGCAGTGCATATATTAACGCTTAAATGACGCCCATTTGTGCAACAAATTTATCAGGATTTTTGTTTACATTTATCGGAAAAAATCGTATTACTTTTTATCAACTGGGATAGGTTGAGCTCGGAGCAAGTCAACCTTTATTAGCGTCTGCTCAGGCAGAATGTGACAAAATTAATACGCAATTATGTTCTTATTTATTAGGATAGCTCAGCACCCAGCCGTTCTTGTAATATGATACTGCAAATGTGGTTCAAAAGATAGGTGTTACTCTATGTAGTAAATACAATTATAAACAAATTCGGTATTTTTTGGGATCTTTTCGGTACTTTCAGCGATAATTTCTGAACTTTTTTGTGAGAATTTCGTGATGGTTTTTGGGACTATTTTGGGACCATTTCTGGACTTTTGTTTTGGATAATTTCAGAACATCGATATGATATGATTCGGATCCTTTCGGGATGATTTTCGAGACTATTTTGAGACATTTCGGGACTGTTTTGTGATGATTTCTGACTTTGTTGGGATAATTTCGGTACTGTTTTGAGACCATTGCGGGACTTTTTTTTGAATAATTTCAGTAATTTTTCGGGATATGTTTCGGAATTTTTGGGATAGTTTCGGGACTTTTTTGGGAGCATTTCGCGATTTTTTCGTGACCATTACGAAATGATTTTAGAGAAGATTTCGGAACTTTTTCGGGTCCGTTTGGAAAGGTTGGTCCCGAAAACCGTTACACAGAAATGGTCCATAAAAATAGTTCCGAAAACCATCCCGAAATGATCCCAAAAAGTCCCGAAATGGTCCCATAACGAAAGCCACCCCGAAATGGTTCCGAAAAAGTTCCAAAATAGTCCCAGAAAAGTCCAGAATGGTACCGAAAAATTTCGGAACATATCCCGAAATGGTATCGAAAAAGTCCAAAAGTTACCTAAAAACAGTCCCGAAATGATCCCAAAAAAGTGTACTCATGAAAAGAAAATATCCGCGCTATGTTTTTGAGAAGTGCCAAGCCGGCTTGGCATGTTTTGCCATTTAACGGTAGTGGCAACTTTGAATACCATCAATAAAAAAAAAATAAAAAATTGAAAAAAAAATTAGAAAACTAAAAAAAAAAAAATGAAACAAATTCAAATAATATCCACTAGGTCCGTTGACTAACATTGAAATTTTTGTGCTCTCTTTATTGTTCCAATATACTTTGGAGTCGAATACAAATGTAGTCTCTCAAAATTTACTCAATATTCACTTATCTTCTCCAAGAACGTCCGTTATCCAATCCATTGAATTCGCAACTCTCTCAGCGTAATATGGCATATCCTGCGCGGGACCACATTTGTCCATACCAAAAGGTACAATACCTATTTGTGTGTAAAAATCTGTTTCGCTTTTTACCAACCAAAATACTGGACTACCAGGATCTCCACTACATGTGCTGCTGTGTTGTTCACAACAGATACTTTCTAAACACATTTTAGATTCTCGCTCTGTCTGGGGGACCAGAAAAGCTATATAACAGACCACAAAGCTCTGTTGTTTGACTGTGTGCTTTTTGAGAATGGTGGAAGAGCCTGCTATTCGAAAAACATATATAAAATGTTTAGTAAAACTACTTATTTTGTGCTATGTATGGGACTCACCTTCTCGTCTAGAATTCCAACCAGCAACTAATAGTTTTTTTTCATCATAGGGTGCATCGAAATGTTCTGTTTGTATAGGCAAGCAAATTGGTTTGATGTTACCTATATAATTAAGACAGATATGTAATAAAATATTCAATTATGTTTCTTGAACGTTTTCACGCACTACTTCTTTGTGCTCTAGTTTTGAGTTTAATCAAACCAAGGTCCTTCAGCTCTGACTTCTGGTCAAATTCTGGATGAGTTATAGCTTTAATAATCTTAAAATCCTTCTGTGTCGTACACATTTTTATTCCGTTTTCTTGAGTACAATCTTTTATGGTGCCTTCTTGAATGTCATATTCACCTAAACGAACACCAACTCTGAAAAGATTTCAAAATTTTAGTATTTGGCCTACCCACCGAATCCACGTTTATGGACCCCCCACATTCATACTTACAAATTTGGTTTAATGCATTGAGCTGCCGTGAGCACCCAACGTTCTGTGATCAAAGAGCCACCACAAGCGAACTCTTTTTTACCATTTGCCTCCTCATACTGCAACAAAGCCATCCAAGGAAATTCCAATATCTCAGCCTCAACATTAGTACCATTCGGATTTTTACTAGCATAAACAGAACCACATTTTTGTGTACGTAATATATTCAAGCCACGTGGATTAAAGTTGTATCCAAAGTTTTCTTGAACTGGAAGTGCCGTTGTTGTTGTTGTTACTATTTCGATTTCCGCTGGGTTTGGATTTGCTGCTGGACGCTTATTTTGTAGTGGCAATTGCGTTGAAACTTTCGGTGAAGGCGGTGAAGATACGGTTGTTGCTGTGTAAGTTGCTGCAGATTTAGTTGTTTGGTCGAGTTGCGTCCAGTTAGGGCAGCAAATATGGCCGGGCTTTAATAAAATCATTGTAGGTATTTATTAGAATCGGTTATATATGAAAGTTCTTAGGATGAAAAGAGGAGTTCATTAAAGCATGTTCGTCCGTCTGTCCGTCTTTCCGTGTAAAAATATCTAAATTTTTACTCAAGTTATCGTGTACAGTGTATACAGGTTACTTTCTGGCCAAGGTAGGTTGCTATTGAAAATGGGCGAAATCGGATGATAACCACGCTCCTTTTTCGATATCTAAAATTTCGAAAATGACATAAATTGACATATCCTGGTAGATGAAATATCTAAAATGATATAATTTTATATGTGAATCTCCCTGGTAATTCTATTATGATTTTTCCGTAAATTTTTTATAATGGGTGTTTTTTAAGGGAGGTATTTTTGAAAATTGTAGTGGTCGTGACTTTTAAACTGATTAAATGTGGCACAATTTCCTTATTTAAAACCTTAACAAGTTTCAATATCAATGTAATTAAACAAAGTTAATTTTATTTAAGATTTACCTGACAAAGAGGGTTCGGAAATATCACAGAGCCATGCAATTGCGGACAATTTTTATATGACGTACAAACTCCAAACGTATCGCGATTATATCGACATGTGTCCTGTGTATCTAGAAATATAGAAACAAGATATAAACGATTTAAGAAAACTACTCCTAACCCAAGTCCAACAAGATGGGCCGACAGGGATACTAGGAAACTACAATAGAAAAAAATTATTTCGCATTTTGCTGGAGAACACTATAGTTCCCAAGCGTTTCTCCAGTCATCCGTCTAACCTTAGAGGTTGGAGAATGAGCCCAATTATCTAATCTACCTCTACACTCAAAGTAAAAATCGTTTTAAAACGAACGAAACAAGTCCAAAATTGAGAACATTCGTGCACGAAAGTCTGTCAGTAACGTGTTGACTTAACTCTTGAACGATGGTCTTTTTTTGAGAACGGATTTTTCAAGAACATGGTTTGCGTGCCATGAACAGTTTGGACTTGATTTATGAACATTTTGGCTTCATTGTAAGAACATTTCGTGCTCGAGTTGAGAACAATTTCCGCTCATTCTGAAAACGTTTTGGTTGCAATTTAAGACAGCAACCTCTGAGTTCGATTCTCGTTGAATACATAGCATCGGGGTAAGCCTCTTAAGCCACATAAACACTACATGATGCTACTTCGGTAGGATATTGTAAAAGGATAATCCATATTATCCAGACGAAACCCGGACATTTCAAATGTATACACTGCAAGTAGTGAGTAGACTCTTCTAGCACCAGTTTGACTTTGGTCCAATAATATTCAATCTCACCTGTCACAATGAATAAAATCCAAATCAAAAAGCAACGGAAATGCGAAATCATTTTTGAATTATCACAAATAGAGGGTAGGTACTACTTGTTCCAGTTGAAGCTTTTCAAAGACTGAGATTAAACCCGAATTATCTGATTTCTCATGAATTTGTTTTTAATTTATTGAAACTGTATTAAAACAAGTAAGGAAAGCTGTCTTCGGCTGTGCCGAAGGCTAAATACCTTTCATGAATAAGCGTCACGATTTTCACTGTTTGATCCCCAGTACAGCCTGTGTGAATTTAACTTTAGCTCATACCGAAATTATCGGAGCTATCGATTATATGGGGACGATGTGTTATATTGGTCCAATCTCATTGATTTTTAATATCGACATTCCACATTCTAAAATAGCAACATTTACAAAATTTCACGTTCCTACCGATATAATTACAGGAGTTATCTACCAAAATCCGTTTATCGGAACAATCGATTGTATGGGGGCTATGTGAAATATTTATCCCATTTCAATGATTTTCAACACCGATATTTTACATATAAAAATAGCGATGCTTCCAAAATTTTGCGTTCCTATGTGTTTAATTACAGGACTTATAGCCCAAAATCCGCTTATCGGAATAATCGATTGCATGGGAGCTATGTGAAATATTTATGCCATCTCAATGATTTTCAACATCGTTATTTCGCATATAAAAATAGCGATACTTCCAAAATTTCACGTTCCTACCTATATAATTACAGGAGTTATCTACCAAAATCCGTTTATCGGAACAATCGATTGTATGGGGGCTATGTGAAATATTTATCCAATCTCGATGATTTTCAACATCGATATTTCCCATATAAAAATAGCAATACGTCCAAAATTTCATGTTCCTACATGTTTAATTACAGGAGTTATAGCCCAAAATCCGTTTTTCGGAATAATCGATTGTATGGGAGCTATGTGAAATATTTATCCCATCTCTATGAGTTTCAACATCGATATTTCACATATAAAAATAGCAACACTTATAAAATTTCACGTTCCTTCGTGTTTAATTACAGGAGTTATAGCCCAAAATCCGTTTATCGGAATAATCGGTTGTATGGGAGCTATATGTTATATTGGTCCGATCTTGCTGGTTCCGACAAACGATTCCTATATTGGAAAATGGTGGCCGCATACCAAATTTCAGCCAAATATCTCAAAAACTGAGAGACTAGTTTGCGTTCAAACAGACAGACAGACAGACGGACAGACGGACATGGCTAAATCAACTCATCTCGTCATCCTGATCATTTCGGTATACTTATTGATGGGTCTATCTCTTCTTCTTCTCATATTTACAAACATCGGACCAAAGTTATAATACCATTTCATGTTCATGAAAGCTATAAAAATTGCATGTATATGGGATATATGCATCTACATTAGACGGGAATAAATACCTAATATTTTTTTGTCTTGCTTCTAAAAATTATATTGATCTTATTTTTCAGAAGGATGAAAAAAAATACTGTAAAACTTACACATCATAATATTTATTGATACAGGCATGTTTTTGGTATTTAAGGTTTTTTACGACTCATCATCATGACATACTATTGAAGAAAACAACAAATGCTGGGCCCGAATCGTGACATCCGTCACTCGTTACGTAAAAGTTTGTATTTCGGATTACGACTTACGCGAACGTACAACTTCTATCGCAGTTTTGGATTTTTACATAAGTGACCGAGTTACTGAAGGTATTCCTAACTTTGTGAATTGAAAATAAATTACGTTTCGTTTGCTATCGTATCTAACAATCCCATTTCGCTTATACGACTGACGTATCACGGAATTTTCTCTCGTCTGGTTTTCGATTCTTGATCGTATGTATGTAACGATTCGACCCCTGGATATAGTCTTTACAATCATTTTTTTTTTGCCCAGTCTAATACTTACAAATTCATATCGCCGATTACAATGCAAAACCGCGTAGCGCATATATGCAATAACCGCTTAAGGGACATCTGTTTTTGCTAATACAACACATAATGGTGCAAGCTTTTATAAAGTTTTATTGATTGAACTATTTTCCAAATTAATATGCAGTTTCTTGACAAGAAGTTAATAGATCTTGATGGTTCGGCCCGAAGAAAATTGTTTACCAAAATGTTAGTAACGCGGTTTTGCATTTGTTCGTTGCTTAGTTTTGCAGTGTCACCGGCGATATGCATGTACTTAAATTAGATTAAGATTATCGTTATCAGCTTCATAGTCAGGGTCTTAATTTCACATTACTCAGAGCTTTAAACAATAAGAATTCCCCAACATGATCGACATCAAATGATTTATGCATTCGGTGCGATATTATTTGTATAGATGAAACTCGATGCCTGGAATACTGGGCTACCATATATCATTTTTGTCACTTTCGTCAGTAAAAATAAGGTTAGTATAAGCTTTTAGAAACTTTTTACAAAGGTGAAAAGAGTGTGACTCGTGGGACATTTTTCTCTTCTTCCTGATACAGTTTTTTCAGTTTTATCGAAGCAGTTTCCTAAAAATTTAGCTATACAATTAGTTACCCCTAACTCTTGATTATAAAAAGACCTTTATTGTATAGTTCTGTCAGAGTAGTGGGAATTTATGTCGTTTCAAAAATTTTGTACTTTTCCTCTTTTAGCTGGAATGTCCCTATATTTACACTAAGCGTATTTCGCATAAAAAGCCATTAAAAAATTAAAGCTCATTCATGCTGAAAATACTTTATTGAAAGCATTGTTATACCAACATCAAACGAAGTGGAAGTGTAAAGGACAAAACAAAAGCAGCTTTGGTGCGTTGCGTGAAATTTATAACTTTGCCAAAAACGAACAAGCCCGAAAAAATGTCCCACAATGAATGCGTTGACAGCTAAAATGAGTACCTATTATTAAATTGACCAAATCAAATCAGCTGATTATATCATCTCACGCAAAAAGATAGAACTTGTTCAAGTGTTTGCGTTAACGCGCATTTAAAATGAAATGTCAAGCAAGGCGACGCTAAAGTTGTCTCTGTTTTGGCCTTAAGAGTGTTTTCTTTTTTTCTAACCCAAATTTGTCATTTAATAATTTTAAACGAAATCAAAACAGCAACATGCAAAAGCACACACACATACACATACAAATAAATATTTAAAAAAATCACGGAACTTTTTAAATTTAAAAAAATTTGTACAAACCTGATTTTCGTCCTTTCATTTTGTAATCCGCTTTATGCGTAGATTTGATTTAATTTCATACGCTTGAAGCAAATATAAGTTTTCACTAAATGCCACAAATTACTAGGAATTTGTATGGGCTGGTTGGACTGTGTGTTATAAGGGTGGTGTGGGTCAGTTTTTGATTCGAGTGTGAAACAATAATTGCCGTATTGTTCGTGCTTTGTTTCCACTTGAGTGGTTGAAATTGTAACAAATGTTCAAAGTGAGTAAATAACTAGAAAAAAAAAATAAAAAATTTAATATAGCAAATTGATTTTGTGTGAAAGGATTTAAAAATGCAAATAAAAAAAAGTTGGGAAATTCTTTCGTAATGTAAACTATATAAACGTTAAGGTGGGAATGGTTGTAATTGAAGCAACTTGGTGGGTCTATAAAAAACGATTTTTTTATTTGGCCCAGTCTAATATATATATTATTTATATATGTATGTAGAATTAATTTTCTAAACAAATATATAAACATAATTACCTCTAATGTGACATAATTGAAATCAGAAACAGAACCATTTAACTTCTATTATGCATTTGGTAAACAAATATGAGCACTTGTTCCAAAAAATGTGACATATGGGCTAAAAATGAGCAGCAAATGCCAACGAAAAAAAAAAAAGTCGCTGATGAAAAGTGAAAAAAAGGAAATAAACAAACAGTAGCACCACGAATTGAATGTGATTGCTTTTGTTCCCTTGTCGCCCAAGGGTGGATCTAAAACTAGAGCATATTAACTGACAGCATAGAAAATGACAGTTAAACTGTCACATTGATAGTAACTGATCGCAAAGCGAACTACATACATACATATGTATGTATGTAGGTTTTATAGGTGGACTTGACTACTTAGTGAAGAGTCGCAGTGACAGTGATTTTTTTGTTAGTGCCCTTCATCATTCAATTCATTTCCAATTTTTTTCTACCCATTTGATGCGTTGATGAACTACTCAGCTGTGATGAAATCAGAGAGCAAATGCGTTGACAAGTGCAATGGTTTGTTAATAAGTTTTCAGTTATATGCCCTGTAGGGAAAATCTCTAGTTCAGAGCTAGTTCGCTTCTAGTGCGTTCCGAACCAGTACTAGCTCGCGAACTATCTTTTTTACATGAAATCAATTGGCGAATTTAACATGGCGATGTCCTAGGCTGGAACTAGTATAAAATTCTACAGTTTGGCTCTAGTTCGTTTATTGGTACTATTTCTATAGTTCTGAACCATTTCTAAGCATATAAACGAATATAAATTAAATTCAAAAACTTAAATTCAAATACGAATCCAAATGCCTTTTAACGACTCCTCAAACACTGGTTTCGAACTAGTGAAAATGTAATCACTAACGTATTAGTTCTTATTGGCCACTTTATATCTAGTTCTGAACCTGAAATTTGTTCACTAGTGTCTGAGTTCCCTGCAGGGTGTATATACGGCTAACGGTTAAGTGTATTTGTGTGTAACTACTTTTCTCATTTAATATTGTCATTTGCTGATTACCCATTTTCACTTATTATTTAAGTACCTACTTTGGTAGCTAGTTATATTTTGGTAACCCATAATTAAATATCTCAAAAATGTCAGTGTCATCACCTGTCAAAGTAAGATTGAGTATGCTTAACTGACAGTTTTAATTGTGAAGTGCTCATCTTTCTATTGTATTTTTATGCTATTCTCTTGGTTACATATGGGTAATTTTTAGAAATAAAATATACTTATAATTTTATACATTAAGGTAAGCCTTAAATGTATAGCGAAAAATATTTTTTCGACTTCAAATCAAGACTTCCCCTAGAAATGTCCGTTAGGCCATAAAAACTTGACCAGCTGATTGATACGGTTATATTATGGTTAGCGTTACAGAATATTAAGTGTCTCGATAACCGAGCTTGCTTGGTGCTATCAATTAAGCGCTAACTTTACTTACCCAAACTGATACAAAAATTACCCTAAAATAATCCCGAAACGGCCCCAAAAAGACTTTTATATGTTCCCAAAATTATCCGAAATTAAACCCAAAATTACCCCTAAATGACCCTAATATGATCTCAAAATGATTCAAAAATGGACGTAATTAGATTCCAAAATTACCCCAAAAAGGCCCTTAATTGTACTTAAATTGATCCGAAAATGACCACAAAATTATCTAAAAATTATCCCAAAATTACCCTAAAAAAATATCAAAATAATACTAAAATAATCCCGAAACGAGCTGAAAAAGACCCTCAAATGTTCCCAAAAATGACCCCAAATTGACCCCTATATGACTCCAAAATGGTTCGAAAATTAACCCAAAATTGTCCCAAATTAATCCAAAATTAAACCCAAAATGATCTCAAAATAGCCCCAAAATTATCCCAAAGTGACCCCTACTTGAAAATATTTTAGTTGGTATGTCAGCGAAATACCTTTCATTTGATTTCCATATTGGCATATCTCGCTACATAATTTAAAAACATTGAGATAGGTGGCAACCCCATGCACCCCCAAGTGGCAACCCCAAGTGAATAGCCTTAGAATCAAACATACTGTTTATATGCCATATTTCATCCAAATCGGTCAAGCTGTTCCCGCGATAGTACCGGATATACAAATATAAAAATATACTTCGGTAAGGTGGAAACCATAGATTGCAGCCCTACTTGAAAATATTTTAGTTGGTATGTCGCCGTAAATACCTTTCATTTGATACCCATATCGGCATATCTTGCTCCTAAATTTCAAAAATTGAGACAGGTGGCAACCCTGTAAACCCCCCAAGTGGACACCCCAAGTGAATAGTCTTAGAATCAATAATACTATTGCTATGCCAAATTTCATCCCAATCGGTCAAACGGTTCTAAGTAGTGGATAGTCTTAGAACATGGGTCGGCAGATTTGTAAATGCAGGTGTATAAGTGAGAACGCTTATACACGCGCTGTGATCGTCCGAACTATATTTTTAACCTTCCCTGACCAAACAAGCGACACCCCCACGCGATGTGGTTTCGCCCCTTGCCCAGCGACGACTAAATCATTTGGTAAACAAAGAGCACAACGTGTCTGTGTGATGAATCCAACTTGTTTGACTGATCTTAAGATCTATGGGGCGCCGATGCTTGTCTTAGAATCAATCATACTATCTATATTCCAAATTTTATCCAAATTGGTCAAGCGATGGGAGGCGAGTGGAAATTAGTATAAAGGAGATTGGGATAGAGCAAAAAAGAAGCGAGAGGAAGAAGTTTAGAAAGGTATATTGCTAGGTAGATACAGATCCACTGCAATCAGAGAAAAGCATATCCTTGAAACAGCGAAGCAGAAACCTGAAAACTTTGGTCAAGAAAGTTTTGCTACCGACACCTCCGAGGGAAAGCAAAAAAAAATTCATTTTCCTGAAAACAGAAAAATTACTTTGTAAATTATCTTGGCGATCTTAATTACGAAAATAATGATAAGGTCTCTAGCTTTAGTGGTAAAGCAATTGAATTCAATATAGACTCCAAATCACGCCGTGAAACCAATTATGTCATGATTTAAGGTTTTAAAACGCTAACTACGTTGATTTCATTTTTAATAACTTTTATACCTAACACGGCTTCGTTTGAGATAAATATGTTGCTCATACATTATACAGGAAAAACCGCCTCTGTATATTTGGTTTTAGTACTCCGCTACTTTAACAAACCAAGCCAATTTGCTGACCACAAATTATCGCACAAAACACATCATTACGGTATTAAAGCTACGAAATCGCAGCGACCAAGAGGCTCTTTAGCTTATAATCGTATGTAATTCGTTGAATATGTTCGTTTAATAACAAAATCTAGAAGCCATACGAAACACGAAATTCCTTTAGTAACTAGAAAAAGCAGAACCCACCACGGTTGCCGCGTGCAAAAAAAAAGTTCCAAAATCTGAAAAAACTAAATATCGTCGCTCGCTTGCCAGAAGCATGAATGTGAAAATTTTCCAGAATTCTGTTAATAGGCTCATGTGACTAATCTCTCGTTTCTCTACGATTCAAGAAAATCCTGGGTTTCCAAAGAACAAGGAACGCCCGGAAATTTGCAATGTCATTTTCATGAATGTGTAGTTCAATCTCTGAAAATTGTGCCAGAAAAACGAATGTGCTACACATTCATGTTATTGGCGCAACGAAAATGTTGAAAAATCGAATTTCTTAATTTTTAAAAGTTTTCGTTGATCCAAAAACAAGAATATATCGTACTGAACCACAATGCCATGGCGTATACGTAAAAATTTTGCTACACATTCGTGTTTCTGGCTCAACAAAAGTTTTCAAAAATATAGAAATTCACATTGATGGAGGAATTGAGGGAATATTAACCTAACCCTATACCAGTGGAAAGGGTATAATGAGAATATAACTTGCAAAAATATATTTATGTCAAAAACTAAAACTAAAATTTTGCTAGAGCAATAAACTTTCAAATCAATTAGATTAGAATAAACTTTCAAATACGATTCTCACAAAATTTTAATTTTGGCACATTCATGCTTCTAGCAGGCGAGTGACGATATCTAAGTAAAAAAACTACCAAATAAAAAAAAAAAAAAACTACCAAATTCGAAAAAGTAAAAAAAAAAACTACCAAGTTTAGTAGAAAACTGCCAACTGTGTAAACCATGGAAACCACTCCCATACCACAGCATTTCCGTACTAAGAGTGAGTCTCATGGCACTTTGAGGACAACAAGCGATTCGAATGTCTGGTTAGAAAATCCTAACGAACGCTAACTTTGGTTGTCACATAAATTTATTAAAAAAAAATCAGGATAAATACGAGTAGGTATATTGCTGTGAGTTTGGTTTCCTTTGCTTTTTGGTGCGATTGTACAATTTTACAAATTACGAATTGTACAATTTTCTTTGCGGTTTATTACCATTACAATGATATCTGACGCTCTTACAATAACATCAAAGAATTATTAGTCAGCGTATTGCGGCATTTTTTTGTTGTTGTTTTACTTTTTAATATTTATTGCATGCATTTAAGCCATATATTGTGTCGTTCTAACTAAGAAATGTTTAGGGCTGTTAAAGAGCTTCGATTCCGATTAAGAGATGTCCGAACTTTTAACTGATTTGGATCTCAAAATGAAGTTTCAAAGAGGCAAGTGCCACGACTGAGGACACGAAAAAGGTTTCTTTCTATTCTAAACTATCAAACCAGGTGACTTTAACGACACGATGGGCAAAGAAGAGTTCTTGCTCTTGAGATCCTGCCTAAAACGAATAATTCTCGGCTTAAGACCAGGAGAATTTCTGCATGATTACGCCTTATAATCCCTTAAAATACCTGCAATGACGTTCGTAACATCCCTATAACAAACATTCCTTTAGCTTCAAACTAATAACCAACTCGTCTTAAACAATTTGTCGCCACATTGACTTAAGTTTAGTTGAACTAGGTATACCAAACTGTAGTCGCACTCAAATATTCACTTGTGTATTGTAATTTTGTTGCATGCAACACAGCGCCCTTATGCAATAAAGTATTTGTTACAGCGATAAGCTAACAACGCCCTCTTAAATCCTTTATGTCCCTACAGCTATGTTGCGGTATTGAATTTATGACTAAACGACAATACACCAAAGTCCTTAAATAAACGCCAAGGATGTGTTTATGCATTTGTATCTTAGATATCGCTTTGTAAATGGTATGCGAGTGCCGCACTACATTGTTACACTAATTTAATGGTAGTCACGCAAGCAACTATTTCTGAGATTTTACCACTTTGGAGCACCACTAATTTATGATTTTCCTTTTGCCAAAAATTTGTTTAGATATTAAAATTGTTTGTGTTGTTTCTCTTGTTATATTTGAGATAGGATTATTTCGTAGACCCTGCTACTAATAAATATTAATGAACAATGTCGCTATGTGGATATATAAACTTGGAAATAATAATGACTCAAGGAATTTAAAAATAAGGATTTGTTCTAGTAGCAAAGTCCGTAAAAATGATATAACTCTTTGTGAGAGATAAGATAGAGACATATAAATAACCTAATGTTTATATTGTACTGAATTTTAAATTTAACTTTATTACATGAATACTGAGAAAACAAAAGCGAAAAGAATGCTAGCTTAGTCATCGAATTACCATTAACGCAACAACACATACTTTATTACTTTATCATTTTCGTATTTCCCCCTTTTCAATTTTCTTTTCTATTCCTTTCCTTTCCCTAACTTTTCTTTCCTTTTCCAACCTTTTCTTTCCTTTCCTTTCCTATCCTTTCCTTTCCCTTCCTTTCCCTTCCTTTCCTTTCCTTTCCTTTCCTTTCCTTTCCTTTCCTTTCCTTTCCTATCCTTTCCTTTCCCTTCCTTTCCCTTCCTTTCCTTTCCTTTCTTTTCTTTTCCTTTCCTTTCCTTTCCTTTCCTTTCCTTTCCTTTCCTTTCCTTTCCTTTCCTTTTCTTTTCTATCCTTTCCTTTCCTTTCCTTTCCTTTCCTTTCCTTTCCTTTCCTTTCCTTTCCTTTCCTTTCCTTTTCTATCCTTTCCTTTCCTTTCCTTTCCTTTCCTTTCCTTTCGTAACCTCTCCTCTTCTTTACCATCCTTTTCTTTCCGTACCTTTCCTTTCCTTCCCATTACCCTCCTTTCCTTTCCTTCCCTTTTTCCTATTCTTAAATTCCTATACTTTCCCTTCCTTTATTTTCCTTTCTTTTCCTTGCCACTCCCTTCCTCTCCTCTCCTTTCCTTTCCTTCCTTTCCTTTCCTTTCCTTTCCTTTTTCCTTTCCTCCCCTTCCCTTTCCTTTCCTCCTTCCTTCCTTTCCTTTTTTCCTTTCCTTTAATTTCTCTTTCTTTCCTGTTTTTTTTCCTTTCCATCTCTTTCTTTTGCCTTCCTTTTCTTTTCTTTCCATTCCTTTCCCACTGTTTCCTTTGCTTGCCTTTCCTTTCCTTTACTGATGAATACATGAAAAGTTTCACGTACTATGAAATTACTACATAATCTATTTCGGCAAAGTTATCAAAAACACATTAAATACCTACCTTTAAAAAACATCAAAGCATTTTCTGCCATTCATCTAATGTTACACAAGTTTTACCATATTTCCTCAATGACTTTTAATTCGGTGTTTTACAATAGATTTCAATTTTTTTCAGCCGCAAATGCGCTTTCTTTGCTCGGCTTGTCACAAACACCAAGAAAAGGAAATACAAATATTTAACTAAGTAAGTGAGCAAAAGTATAAAAGTTCATAGAATGTTGGATTTACAGCAACAAATTTCCGCGGCTTTTCGCGCATCAAAGTGACAATAAGCGACGCCGCAAATGATATCCTGGTGAGCTAAGCAATATTTGTAATGTGATTGACTGGCTGTTGCGGGTGGCATTCAACTTACGGTTGAATGAGTAAATAACTGTTGACAGACGATGGTTTCTAGAGCTTAGAGTACGTATGGAAATTTGTAAAAGCATTGCCTTATTTTCATGCTTGACAGGATGATAAGTTCTTAAGCACACAGATTTGCTGTATTTAATATGTATTAGCGAGCTTTTTTTGTGTTCTAAATTTTTATTTTTACTTTTTAAGGATGAAAGAGCATTATACTACTTGTATTTAATAGGATAAAATGAAATTATAGAGTTTGCATGCTAGAACTGAAGCCACAAACTGCTTATATTGGATCAAGCATATTTCGATATATCGATAGTTAGTACCTGGGTGACCGAGCTTGCACTGTGCTATTGATTTAGCGTTAACTGTACTTACCCAAAAGGATCCCAAAAAAATACTAAAATGATCCCAAACGAGCCCAAAAAGACACTTAAACGTTCCCTAAATGATCGGAAGTTGAACCCAAAAAGACCCAAAAAAAGATCCCAAAATAACCCAAAAAAGATCCCAAAATGATTCCAAAATTAAATGTACCCAAAATAATCCGAAAGTGACCCCAAAATTATCGAAAAATGGTCTCAAAATGACCCTAAAATAATCCCAAGACCTTCAGAGCACCCAAAATTTCAACCCCGCCCCCCTAAAGAAAATTCCTGCGCACAGGACTCGTTCAGTTTATTCCATTTCGGTGTCCGAAACATGACATTAATTGAAACAAACTCTTTGGATATTAAGTCAAAACGTTCAAATGACCTGCCATTCAGTTAATGTGCACTACCAGCCTCCCCGATAAATAAAACAATTTTTTTACTTTGTTCTTTTAATTTATTTAGAATAATCTTCCACCATAAACTCTTCAACTACTCCAGAACTGTTTTTGTACTAAAATAGCAACGCTTAACTACTTGCAACTTAATCACATAAGTGTTTTAACATATGTATTTTCTGAACCCTACACATGTCCTCTCGCATTTGGCTTTCCGCTTTTATTTTTTGTTTGCACGTTTAGAAGTTAGCTGCCTTGTCTGCAGTATTTCGGTTCACCAAATGGCGTGCCATAAATTTTATACCCATTGTGCTTGTTTGCCTACACTTTGTACGCAACTATCTTTATTACAGAAAAATAAAAGTTAGCTTTTAAATTTAGCTTCCCCTCTTCCAGCGTCACTTTCGTTATTATCCTTCAATGCTCTTTCAATCTTTCGAAACAGCTTCCTCGCATTTTGTAGCTTACTAACTGCGGTAATTTTTCAAACCTGCAACCAGCCATGTGTTTTGTGTTGCACGTTTATTCCTCCTTCATTTGCCACTTAATTTTCCGACATTTTCTATTTTTCTTATAGTTGCTTTTTTCACTTTTTTCTCTGTTTATCTATCTGACTCAGCAGTGTATTTAGAAAAATAAATTTGAAAAAAGAAAACGAAAAAAAAAAAACTTTAGCAACGGCAACATGCCACATAATGTTGCAGATAAAGCAGCAGTGACATAATTAATTATGTTAGTTTAACATTGTAAGTTTGTAATTTTTATCTTGTGCAGAGTTTTTGTTGCTTTTACTGCACGAAATTTTTTTGTTTGAAACCAACTTAAAAATTAGTTATTTTGGTGGTATTTTCGTTGATTTATCCAATTTTGGTAACGATTAGGACCGGCTGTAATTTGATTAGTTATTTTGAAAGATTATAATCTGAGGGAAGTTCCAAGATATCAGCATCTGATCATTTTAGTAAAATTGAGATGCAATATTTATATATTCTGATATCAGTCTGATTAAACATCACATGATAATGAGTCACATAAGACTATATAATGGTCCCATATCATACCATGTTTCACTATAAAGCTGTATAGCCAGATTTATCGACTGACCGAGCACTGTTTTATTGTAGTAGCTATTACTTTTCACTACATCATATCATAACGTATAATGTCAGATGATATCAGTTAGCATCTCATCTTCTTTTATCAGATCAAATATCAAAGATCAAGTTCAAACTTCAGTGCGAGTTTAAACACCCAATTTGTATGGGATAAACTATCTATAGTCAACTCTATCTGTGGTTTAAACCCGCACTGAAAACCCGGG
>CAXKVI010000002.1:148090738-148095738 GCA_964058755.1 Campiglossa producta | reverse complement strand
TGGCTAGCCCTGGTTGGCAGGGACTTTTGGTTTCTCGGCACTTTCAAATTCTTAATAAATTCTATAAATTTTACGAATATTGTATGTAGTTCAAGTAGTTCATTTCAAATTTGGAACTAGTCCCCGCGATCACTTCCATGATATAGTTCAATGAACTAATTAGTTCATAAACTACCCAAGTCTACACCATAGATATGCATATAACAAACGCCTATGAAGTTGGCATACGAAGGTTCACGAAAAAACAAAAACAAAAGCTGTTCTGAGTAGCTTTCAAAAAGTTCTAGAGTTCCTGAAACGAAGAAAAACGTTCTGCAAAAAAAATGGTTTTGAAATTTTGTATGCCAAGTTCAAGCAGAATAAGACTTATCGAAAAACAACTTTTTTAAAACTGTTCTGGGTAGCTTTCAAAAAGTTCTAAAGTTCCTGAAAAGAAGAGAAAAAATTTCTGCAAATTTGGACATAAAAACCCGAATTTTAAAATTGGTCCGAAAACTGAAAATTTAAAAAATTTTAAAAAGTGGGTTTTTAAAACTCTTCTTGGTAGCATTAAAAAGTTCTGGAGTTCCTGAAAAGAAAAAAAAAAGTTCTGCAAGTTTGGACCTAACTAAAAACCCGATTTTTAAAATTGGTCCGAAAACTAAAATTTACAAAAATGCTCAAAACTAGGAGTTAAAAAACTGTTCTGGGTAGTATTCAAAAATTTCTGGAGTTCCTGAAAAGAAAAACAAAGTTCTGCAAATTTGGACCTAACTAAAAACCCGATTTTTGAAATTGGTCCGAAAACTAAAAATTTAAAAAATGTTCAAAACTAGGAGTGGGTAGCAATCAAAAAGTTCTGGAATTCCTGAAAAGAAGAACCTACAAGTACTTTTTAGTACCTTTTAAGAATTCATAAACACAAATTTTCAGCATAAGAGAAATTTTAATTAAAAACCATTTCTATTCAATTTCTTATCTAATCTAAGATCCATCATCGGTCAGAGCTTCATAATAGTCCGAATTTTAAAGAAAACCATGAAACAACACATCATCTCATTGATATGTCCGAAGAAGATTTAGGCAGGCCTTCCACCGCGTAAATAGCGTTCGACCGATCGACAACCTGGAAGGCTGCTTTATGTTATTCAAATTCGTTCCAAAGGGTTTTATAGTTTTCACAGGCAAGTGGATTGGCCTTACCTATTGTTTTCAAGTGGGGTGCAAAGAAGGGATAACTTATGTAGCTTGCTTTAAAAGAAAAGGCCAAAGTCGCCTAGGAGCTTTTGCGCCAGTGAACGATGAAAATAATGTTATTATACGAATGTAGAAAGTACGTATACGAAGGTGTTTCAGTAATGAGATTGTATAGGCATAAAATTATAACAACAAAAAACTCATTCTAATCTAAGACAAAAATATTAGCTCAAAGCGCGATTGTCTTTGCTAGGTATGATAAAAAAAAAAAAAAATTATGACCAAAAATGAAAGGTGCTTTCAAATAACCCTCACGCTTTGAACCCCAAATACAGACGTTGAGTATCCTCAATAAACAAAAGAATTACAGTAAATGCAAATGAAAATAAACAAAGAGAATTTTTTAGTAAATGACAGTTGTTTACAATACGTTTGTTTTCACTGCTTTATTATTAATCCTTACACCTCGTCAAAATAGCTAACGAACAAAACCGTTACTATAAAACAGAAAAACAAAAAAAAAAAAAAATTAAAAAAAAGCAAAACGGATCAAAGCGCGAATTTCAAATGGATTATAAAGATAGAAAAATCAACAGTGAATCCCAAGCGAGAAAAAAAATGTTTAAACGGATACTGGTAATAAGCGGAAAAGCTGTAAGAAAAGCAAACAACCACTAATAGGAAAAGGCATAAAAAAGCAAATTAAAGATTATTTAAAAAGAAAATTGAAAAAAAAAGTTTGAGAAAACAAAAACAAATGGACAGCAACACTTGTCAAATGCAATCCTTTTGGGAAAAAAGTGAGCTGTCTTATTATGATTGTTGTTGAAAACAATTTTTTTAATGCAGCCTAAATAAACAATTGCTACTTGAAAGAATGTTGCGGATAACAAACGCCTTAGTAAGTAAAACAAGTGAAGCAGGTAAAGGCGTTGAAAGTAAGGGTGAGGAAATTTCAAACCACCAAGGAACGTGCAAAAGTGCCGGCGAACGCAATAAAGCGTGAAAAAAAAAAACATGAAAAAAGGTAGAAAAAACGTTAGAGAACAAAATTTTGGTTGCTGTTTAGGTTTTTTGTACAGTTATTTTGGCTTGGTTCCAAAACTCAGATTTCGACTGGATGGATTGTATCGGTTGAGATAACAATTCATTTAAAATGGTGACCCTGGTCTGTTGCACTCAGAGCTAAGCATCTCGGAATACTCCAAAATACTAGGTTGCCTGACATTAAGTACTAAAAATTAATACTCAATTTTGTTATGAGCAGGTACTAAATGCTAATGGAAGGGTATGAACATGTTTGTATAATATGATAAAAGATATGCAACAAATGGTAATTGTTAGCAATTTTTATTAAGAACATTATTTAGTTCAACATTTTAGTACTAAAATTTTTAAGTGTTCGGGATATAGATTAGAGTTAAGTTGAAAATATGTCTATACCAAAAATGTTGATAATATTACCATCAAAATGGAATTAAAGAAACTGCAAGTTATTTTCAAAACAATTTAGTACTCATTGGAAAGTACTAAAAATTTAGTACTAAAACTAATAAATATAACCAAAAAATACTAAGCAACTAAGGTTATTGGTGATATAATTTTTTTCAAGTTCTAGTCAAATTTTAAATATGTATTAAAATCAATGTTAGTCCTAAAAATCTAGATTACCAAGTTTTTAGCAAAGAATAAGATATTTTGGTACAAAAATTGGTGTAAAAGCAAGGGTCGAACTATCAACCAGAATTTTCGAAAGCCCTATGAAGTATTATTGCTCTCACGGCATATTTTTTAAAATTATGTTCTAAAACTTATTACATAAATTAATTGCTAAAATTAGCACACTTCCAGCTATACCACACCGACTTTGATCGGTTTCATGCTTTTCTTTTCTTATTAAAAAAGTATGAAAAGGTTGTTAAAGTAACTTTCTCCCTGCCAGCGAAAGATCAGTAGTGAAGGATAACCCGAAAAGCATGCAAAGTCATTTTCAAAAAAATTTAGTACTCATTAGAAAGTGCTAAAAATTTAGTACTAAAACTAATTAATAGAACCAAGAAGTACTAGGCAATTTAGGTTATTCGTGTTATAATTATTTTCAAGCTCTAGTCTCATTTAATATAATGTAATAAAATCAAAGTTAGTACTAAAATACTTGATTGACAAGTTTTAATAAGAATACGATCTTTTGGTACTAAAATTGGTCTAAAAGCAAGGGTCGAACTATCAGAAGGAATTTTCGAAAGCTTTTTGATGTATTTTTGCTCTCACGTTATATTTTTTAAATCATGTTCTAAATCTTATTACAGAAATTAATTGCTAAAATTTAGTAATGGTACTTTAGATTCTCTCATAGGATTTTTGATAACTGAGGGCTGACCACATTTTGAGAAACTTTTTCTATTTTCTTTTCGCTATAAAAAATTACGAAAAATTTGTTAAAGTAACTTTCTCCCTGCCAGCGAAAGATCAGTAGTTAAGGATAACCCGTAAAGTATGCTGCTCATTCCACAAAACAAGCGAGATGTCAGTGTGCTATAGTCAAAGAATGCCAGTCATAATTCGTTCGAGTGGAAACGGCGCAGAAGGGGTTAAGTTATGTACCTACTGTCCTTTGCCAAGTAAGGTGGGAGTTAAAATGACAAGAGCTTATGACATGCCTCTACCACGGTTCGCTGCTCCAAATCAAACAAAAACACGAATGAGAGTAGAAGTGAATAGTAATTGAAAAAGATGAGTGTTTTGGCGCTTTGATACAGCAAATACCAAGTGCTCAATAGAGCACAGTGGTGTGAAATGTGGCGTATAAAGCTATCAGCAGTGATGAACTTTGGCCTGTCAAAGGTGCGGACATAAGCGATAATTTTGAAAAGTCCAGCAACCACGAAAATTTAATTCACGCGCCACCTCGCGATTTTTCATTTTTCAATTTTTTTCTCGTCAATTCTTTGGAACTCCACATTTTTCTTCTTGGTTTTTGCTATTGTATCGTTGACATGGCTTTGAAATATTTAAGCGGCTTTCGTTATTAACTGCATGAGTTGGCGAAGTTTGCTAATGAAAAAATCGAAAAAAAAAATTTCAACTTTTTGGTGGTTGGAGTAAAAGCTCAAACTTTTCGACTTTCCAATTTCAATGCGCATAAAGAGTTACTTTGCCGCATCACTATGTTTGTTGGTATTGTAAAATTGCCGCGACGACCGCCAACGGTGTTGAATTCTAATTAATAATCTGTAGCGAATTTAGCGCCAAAGTGAATTGAATGGCGCGTTGAATGATGTGGAATAGCAAAACGCGTCTACGAATTGAATTTGATTGGTGTTAGCCACGAAATAACTGAGGAGTGGGTTCTAAAGTATGATTGCCACTGAATAGCAGCAGCAGGCGAAAAGTCATGTCATGGCGCTCCATTGTGAGCTGCTGTCCTTGTAGTGAGTTGAGTGAGAAGATTGCAGATTTAGCAATGAGCCGTTGAAGTCCATGCGTAAAGCCGCTGTAATTAAGCGCCGTATTTAATTCCATAGCGAAATTTCCAAAAAGGGGTAATGGTAAGTTGATGAAGGATATTAAATTTAATGAGAGTGTCGGCAACGAAGTCAATTCGTAGGGTTACTATGATAATGAGGATGGGGGTTGACTGATTACCTTGATGAAGTTGATGTTTTGTAAGTTCTACTTCTTGTAAACCGTTTTTAGTATTTTAAGTTAGGTTGATTGAATTTTGATTTTCTTCGGATTGCAGGGCGTGGTGCTTATCAAAATATCTCAAAGCTGGAGAATACTTGGAGAAATATGTTGAAATCAACTTGAGAACTAAAAAGGTT
>CAXKVI010000002.1:148078238-148088238 GCA_964058755.1 Campiglossa producta | reverse complement strand
AAGTATGTTGTTTACTTTGCTTTCCAATTACTTGCCTCTGCCTCATAACTGTAATACAACACAATCTCAGACTGTTTACTTCACGCCACAAATTTATTCACTCGAATTAATGAACAGCGCCGTGCCAGGACATGCAAGCCAGCACCGCAACTTTTGAAGAAGAAAATTACGCGCTTTTTCGTCCTTTCAACTCGTCAAAGTAAATGCTCTGCCTGTTTTTAACTTTTTATTTTTGTATTTTTTTTTTTTTTTTTTTGTGAACTCGTTTTAAGCTTTATTGTTGTTTTCTATTTACATACATTTTTTTTTTGTTACCTCTTTTGTTTTTGTTGTTGTTTGCTGCTGCTTGTTCATCTTGTTGCTGCTGGCTGTTATTGATACGTCTCATTAGTCGCAAACGAATGCCTTTTCAAGTGGTCCGTCTATACGTCAGTTGTACGGTCTTTTGGTTGCTCGGTAAGTCATTAATTCCTTAGTCGTTACGCGGTCTTTCACTTCGAGTGCAGCAACAACAAATTGGCAGATTGTGAGGTTACTTCTTTACTTCCGCCAGTGCTTTCACTTTGTTTCATTTCTCCAAAAAAAAAAAAAAAAAATGCTGAGCAATGACGAGCATGAAAAGAATTCAATGATTTTTTTAAGATTTCAATGGGAGGGGTGTTGCTTGGTTAGTATCTAACCAGGCGTAAAATTAAAAAAAAATTTGAGGTCTTGTTTGGATTTTTTTGAAAAGAATGAATTTAATGTTCCAATGCTTATACATATTTAAATTTTATTGGAGTAATGGATTTTGTGTGTAATTCCACAAAATGACTGAAATTATTTCACTTACTTAGTCGTCAGCTATCCAACTGAAAACACCAAAGTACATAATAACGTAAAGGTGGCAACTCTGTAATCCGCCCGAAGTGGCAACACCCAAGTAGAAAGTCATAGAATGAAGAATATTATCTAAATGTCCAGTTTGTTTCAAATAGCTTCGCCGTTTTCGAAATATTGGTCAATATATGAAGGAGTAAATAAAATAGCGCTAGCTGGCAACTCTGTCTGAATATACCTTTGCTGTTATGCCACCAAAAATACTTTTCATTTGAACCCCATATTGACATACCTTGCTCATTATTTGAAAAAAAGATATGTGGCAACACTGTAAACCATTGCAACACTGGCACTACCCTACTAGATAGTCTTAGAATGTAGCAAACTACTCTTATAATCCAAAATTGATACAAATCGCTCCACCCGTTACCGAGATAACAGTGGATATACAAAAAATTTGTTTCCAAGTGGCTAGTGCGACATCTGGTGGAAACTAGACACACAAACGTTTTCATTTCCGTCCCCTTTTTATTTACTGCACACAGAAAAATTTTCATGCAAAATCAAAATTTTAACACTTTTTCAGGTTAATATTTTTCAACACTATCAATTTTTTTAACATGTAGCTCATGTTGAATAACTTCACTTCGGGTTAAATTAACATGACCACCTGTTAAATTAACATGACTTCCTGTTAAATTTACATGAAGCTCATGTTGAAAACTTGACTTTGCGTTAAATTAACATGACTCTTAGAATGAAGCAAACTATCTATAAGCCAAATCGCTCCACCCGTTACCGAGATAGTAATGGATTTACAAAACATTTATATCCAAGTGGCTGATGCGACATCTGGTGGAAACTAGATACACAAACGTTTTCATTTCCGTGCTAAATTAACATGACTTCCTATTAAATTGACATGAATGCCTGTTAAATTAACATGAATTCCTGTTAAAACAACATGTATTTCTGTTAAAACAACACTATCTTTCTCGTTAACACATGTCAATTTAACAGGATCTTCCTTGTTAATTTAACATGCGAAATTATTCTGTTTATTCAATTTTCACTCTCCATAAAAAAAATTGCATCACCACCTAAGAAGTTAACTTCAAAACGTAAACTCTTTTAACGCTTGTCATAGAGAATCTCGAAAACATTGATTATAAGTTCTAATGAACTGGTTCCATAAAAAAAAACATACAAAGCTTTAATATCTCTTTAGGGCTTTTAAAGTTCAGCCACATATTGTAACGAGTATAACGATTTATTTACAAAATCGTAATTAAGTTTACTTCTCATGTTATTATTTTATAATTATAACACAAAATCTGTATATTTACTACCTTATCCTGAGCATGCAATCCTTTATAGCCGGCAAAGCTTTTCCCACTCCACATCTTTTGTTTGCACTAAGGTTGTTGGAGTGAACTTTTACCATATTTGCATAAGCATCGAAACCACTCAAGCTAAAAATCTTTAATCAGGAAGATTAAAAAATTTCCACGATTTAACCACAGCAACACTGCAGCATAGTCATCGGCACCCAAGCTCACAACAACAAGTGGCTGCAAGCGATACCAGCAAATAACGCGCCAAAGGTTGCGCGAAAGTTGATATTGTATGCTGCTCGTTCAGCCAAACGTACAGAAGTGGTTGTGTTGCTTATGGAGAGCGCGAAGCTGCTATTAAGTTGCAAAGTCGCCGCGACAGGATTAAATTCTAATATTGGAAAATCCTTTGTTATTAATTATGTGCGCTTGAATAATTCTTTTCATTTGTAAAATAGTAAAGGAGTTACAAGTAATACCTAGCACTCTGAAATGAAGAGTCATTGCTACGCCTGAAGCTGCTAAGAGCATCGAGTATTAAGCTGTAAAGTGAGTTAGCGAAATGTGTTGGTATTTATGGCGAGAAATACGTGCCGAAGTAAACTGTGGTGATTAAGATTAAGGGTAATCATTTACAGCCCTATGCTGCGCGTTACCGGTCAAATTGCCATCGGCAAACAATTTTCCCTAAAATACGTTACCAAATAAAATGGCTGCGATTCTGAGCAGATGGTAACGCTCTAATGGCAAAAAAACTCACCAGTGTGTATGGTGAATTGAAAAGCCACCCTGCTAGTCACCTTCCATATGTTTTTTGTTTATCAAAAAGAAGAAGACTGCAAAATGGAAATGCACAAGTAAGTAAATTTAGTAAATATTTTATGAAATTTATTAAAAATTGTTTATTTTATTTACAGAAAATATGCACGCACCACCCCAACGCAGTTGCGGTTGTATGTGGCCTTTTGCAAAGACCATCCCGAGCTCCTGCAGGGAATACACAGTTTTTATTGTGATTTATTAATACTATATATGTACCTGTTTATTTGTTTGATTTTCACTTTATTTTGTTCAATTGCACTTTCGCTTTTTTATTTTTCAAAGTAAACATCAGCTGTTTTATATTGATGTTACCAAATGTTACCACCTATTTTGGTGGTAACGGTGTTACCAGAAAACTTTTGCCCTCAGAATACTAAAAAGGAGTAAAAGTTGCCGAGTGAATTTGTTTGCCGGTAATAATAAAGTTATTACCACAGTAGAATTGACCTGTTAATGTTACAAACTTAATGCCTTTCTTGTAAACGCCGCGAAATATCAAAGTCGCAACTGAGCTGAATGGCACTTGTATCAATATCAGCATATCGTAAAAATCTATAGCACACATTTTTTGGGTTCATTTCGGTACTTTTAGCGATAATTTCTGTTGGGATCATCACAGGATGGTTTTCGGGACCATTTTGAGACTTTTTCGGGATTATTTTGTGATCATTTCTGGACTCATATCGGGATTGTTTTCGGTACTATTTTGGGACCGTTTCGGGAAAATTTTTTGATCATTTCTGGACTGTTTAGGGATCATTTCGGAATGGTTTTCGGGATCATTTCTGAACTTCCTTGGGATCATTTCAGGATGGTTTTCGGGATCTTTTGACAAGATTTCGGGACTATTTTGAGACCATTTCGGAACTATTTTGTGATCATTTCTGGACTTTGTTGGAATCATCTCGGGATGGTTTTCGTTACTATTTTGAGACCATTTCGGGAAAATTTTTTGATCATTCCTGGACTTTTTTGGAATCATTTCGGGATAATTTTCGGTATTGTTTTGGATGCATTTTGTGACTTTTTTGGGATATCTTCAGTACTTTTTCTCCAAAGGAGAGGAACAAGTAAGGAAGGTGTTGGCCCAAACTCCCAAAGACTAAGTGCACCCTGGCATTCAGTTTCCTTGATAAACGGACTGATCTTATCGTTCCTGTGATACCACCACAGAATGTTTCTCATATAGTTTATTTCGACTAGCTTTCACCCCATTATTGCCCCGTAGGCTAAGTTACGTCGAATAACTACTTTCTACGTCCATGTAGTGAGTTGTGAAATTAGACTTCTCTTTTAGCTACCAATCTTTTGGAGATATACAGTGCACCTTATGCCCGTTTGACTCCATACTTTCCTTTTTTCAAATTCTCGTTTAACTTGGGTGCAAAAAGAATGCCTACGTACAGCTTCTCACTGTGGACTCCTCTACACTGATGTGCTGTGACTACAATAGCTGCCAACTTGGCATTTATCACTCTAGACCCCAGTGCATTCTCTTTCCGGTACTGTAGGGTATGCCATACCAATTGTTTCGTATCGAAAGTTATTTAAGGCGCCCACTATGTCAATTTGAAGGCAGAGTAAACCGTTTGCTATCAAGGAATGTCTTCACCTTGTACACCACCTCATGTACAGTTGTCACTCCCTCGAGATATGCATGTTGAGGTGTTGACGGCTTTGAATCCACCAACTTCTTTCCAATGTGAATGCCCAAAAGACATTCGATCAACAAAAAAGGACCTCAGGAATAAAACCCATCCTGGTATATCACAGTTAGTGGAACATGAATCTCGGGAATATATGCACTGGTCTCTTGAACCAAGGAGAGAAGATTATGTCAAAAGCGATACCGTTAGAATGAATTTGCCTGCTTTGACCGAATCAGCTGGGGAAGTCATGGGTCTGCTCTGGACCCACCTGGGCTTCCGTTTTGTTCTTTCCTCTTGCTAGACTATGTTGTTGTTGTTAACAGCTACTTGTGACTTGCAGGACTATCGCATCGTGCAGCTAGATAGCTCAAGTTGGCAAGAGTTTGTCCCAAAAAATTTTCGAGAGTAAAAACATTTTTAGTAGCAATAAAATGGTTTGGCCCCTGTCACGCACTCTAGATAACTATACTCCTCCAACCTTAATTCCACAAGTTTATCAAATGAGCAATCAAAGTCTATGTATAACTCCCGGCCAATCTGAAGAACATTTCATTTCTTGTTTTAGGTAATTAGATTAATTCGTTTAGCTGTGCCAGGAAAAGTGCTATCAACTCTTGAGCAAACGGCCAAGAAATTACATATCATTGAGTCTTAATAAACATTAGTCAACGGATGTGAGCAAGAGTGGTGGAAATTAGTTAGTGCAGCGACAGATAGCCAAATTGTCTGGATGCAGACATGTGACCCACTTTTTTTTTCTAACAACTTCTACTTTTTCACGCACAACACTCAATTAACTTTCTACTACAGCAAATATCTTCATTCCTCAACATTAACTAAATTTAAAAGTCAAATTTGATGCGAATCAATGATGTGCGAGGGGAGAAAAAATTCAGCTAACAAATGATAAAGTGCTGGTTAAGTTGTAACGTCGTAAGGACATGTGTAGAGTTAAATGGGTGTTGAGAAGAAAAGCTGTCATGGCTAAAGTAGAAGGAGGCTTAAAATAATATTACAGATAAACTGTAACAGTTTTGTTACACCAGGGTGTTGTGTTGCATAAACACACAGCCACTGTATTGTGGCGAAAATAGACATCAGCGCACATCATTTGACAGATGAACTCATGTTGACATTTCATTTGACACTGACACATAGCATTTGTAATTTTTTAGGCCGACGTGTGTAACGTATGTAGCTACAACATGAAAACATACTCAGTTTACTAAAACTTTCTTCATTTTTTTTCCTTGAACGACGTTAGGCATTTTGCCAAAATTGTTTTTCGACACACTTGAATAAATAGTTGACTCCACACAGTGGGAAAAAATTTTGGGTAAAAAAAATAGCGTTAAGGCGTAAAGTTGTGTACCCTCCACGTGTATGTGACAAAAAAAAATACATAAATAGTGCTAGTAACAACAAAAAAGTGGCAAGCGGAAAAATAGTAAACGAATGACTGAGGAAATTGGTGAAACATAGTAAATAACGTAATCATAAACATTGGGCTGCTTCGTGAAAATGATTGTAAAATTTGTGCTTGATAAAAAAAATAAAATTTTTGAGCTGAATTTTGTGAAATCAAATTTAAAATTTTTGTTGATTTAAAGGTCATAAAAATTATCCAAAATTTGCCGAATGTCAATTTCAAGTTATTCTTTTTTTATTTTTTTTTTTTAACTTATTTTACCTACTTAATTTTTTTTTATTCTATCTTGTTTTTTATTTTTTTTTTAATTTTAATTTTTTTCTTTCTTTATTTTATTTTATATAATTTTCTTTTTTTGCTTTTATTTCATTTCATTTCATTTGTTTTGTTTTATGTTATTTTGTTTTCATTTTTTCTTTTATTGTATTTATTTAATTAATTTATTTTTTTTTTATTTGAATTTATTTTCTTTTATTTTATTTAATTTTATTTTTTTTATTTTATTTTTAATTAATTTTTTTTTTGTTTTTATTATATTATATTATATTATATTATATTATATTATATTATATTATATTATATTATATTAAATTATATTATATTTAATTTTATATTATTTTATTTTATTTTATTTTATTTTATTTTTTTTTTATTTTATTTCATTTTATTTTAGTTTATATTTTTTTATTTATTTTATTTTATTTAGTTTTATTTTATTTTATTTTATTTTTATTTTTTTATTTTTTTTTATTTTAGTTTATATTTTTTTATTTATTTTATTTTATTTAGTTTTATTTTATTTTATTTTATTTTATTTTTTTTATTTTTTTTATTTTATTTTATATTATTTTATTTTATTTTATTTTATTTTAGTTTATTTTATCTTATTTTATTTTATTTTTTTTTTATTTTATTTTATTTCATTTTATTTTAGTTTATATTTTTTTTATTTTTTATTTAATTTTATTTTATTTTATTTTATTTTATTTTAATTAATATTTTTTTATTTTTTATGTTATTTATTTTTTTTTTTATTTTGTTTTAGGGATAAAAACACCCACAATTTTATTTTATTTTATTTTAGTTTATATTTTTTTTATTTTATTTTTTATTTTGATTTGTTTTAGGGATAAAAACACAACCTGCGAATGAAAGAACCCTCTAATGAAGAGAACCATAGTATTCCCTAATAAATTACATAAAAAATCAGGAAAAAGTGCATAAAAAATAAAGAAAAACACATTAAAACCAACAACAGAAAAGCAAACGAATTGAGCAGAGCCGCATAAACACGGGCAAGCGACTGATTGAATGTATTTTCGATACGCGCCAAGTGATGAATGACAGAGCAATACGTCACAATGACAGCGTGTACCGTTAGTGAGCGACGAGTAGACAATGTGAGCAGTGGGTGGAGAGACCATGGCATAGACTAATGTCAGTAAACATTTGTTGACATTTTTAGTTTGCTTTGAGGGTAAAAAATGGTGGATGGAGTATCGTTTGCTAAAAAATTACCCAAAATATTTGATAAATACGCAAAAATTTATATGCGTGTGGCTGACAAAACAATAAACCAAAAAAAAATAAATGTTGTATAACAAGGGCGACTGTTTGTATGATTACGCATACCATACGTAACTGTAAAAAGCTATTGATAGCAGGAAATATGTTCTAAGTAAAAGGAAGAAAAAAAAGTAATGGTAAACAAACAAAAGGTTGCTGCAGCATGTTGACATTTAAATAGATGAGCGGCCATTAGGATAGGCAGTAGGGGGGAGAGTGCAAGTGCGGGATGGTTGTTGCAGTTCTTTTTTTTTTAACGGTGGGTATGATAACGCAATATATTATTTAATTATGTTTAAACATTATGTTAGTTTTTTGATCAGAAATCGACATGTAACAAATGCGTCTGGGACGCTGTGGAAATATTTTATGCAAAAAGGAGGAAAGAAGATACTTGTAAGTTAATTGAAAAGTTTGTGACAGTTTGATAAGTAATTTATAATAAAAAATATAAACTAAAATGGAGATTCTTGTTTTTTCCTCATGAGCGGAGGCGCAGATTATTTTCTTCGTTATTCTAATTTGGGCGGGCTCTCACCTATGAAGTCAACTTATCTTTAAGGAGTTTTTTTTTGGTACATTCCTGAAACAAAAACCACTCTAAATTTGGTACGCATAGGTATGATAGAAAACTGATTTTTCAATGATGCAAAAAAAATGTCTATTTTCAGACAGTCACCCTTAAACTCTGCAATACTTTTATACTTATTGTGGTCAATTGATCTTTGGCCCAACTTAGGTATTACTAACGAAATAGGGTCATTATTCAAGAAAATATTTATCATCGATTATATACCGTTTTAAGGGTAGTTATTGTCAAAATTATGTTAACAAAGTTTTTTTTATTCGCTTTTTATCGAACTCATTTATTCATGAACTTTTTGGCGTTATGCATTTTTTTTTTTTGGAAACTTTCATTTCGTCATATTCGCTTTACTTGTAAATGATGTGTTGATAATAAAGATTGATTGGTGTAAATGGTGCGTTGATGGAAAAACAGTGTACACCAATATTGAATATTAATGGCTATCAATAATTTTACATACGAAAGAGACACCAGTTAACAACTAACCAGGGGCAAAACAGGAAGTGACATAAAAAAATGTAATAAGTGAACGACGTCCTATTATGCAAGGCTGAGCTTAGCTGGTTTGGATGGTGCTGAGGTCGGTAGAGTGCTTTGATTATGGTGACCAAATTTTGAATGAAAAATGCCACAATTTTATTTTAAATTTTTAAGCTATTGCCTAGATTTTATCGCAGGCCTTGGCGGTGGGAGTGAAATGAAAAAAAAAAAATGTTAATGTTAAAAAAGTTCGTAGTAACGGACTTTTTTCAGTGTTAAAAGGTTCGGCGTTAGCAACATAACTTGACAAAAATAAACATAAGCGTTGCCTACATTTAGGCGTATGACGTTGTACTAATGGTAGCAACAGGCCGATTACATAAAATTGGAGCTGTACATTACATTAAAATTGGATCTGTAAGTGTTGCCTACATTTAGGCTATACTACTAACAGTGTGACGTTGTACATAAAATTGGAGCTGTATAGGCTATACAGGTTAAGGCTGTACTGCTCTAAAGTCATAAATTTGCTCATTGAGTTTTCATAAATATTATAATTGCATAAGTTGATAAAAAGTGATTTGCAATAGATAACTTTACCGCGGCAGTCCCGCAGTGCCACACGTCCTTTTTTATTATTGTTATTTTTTACATTTTATTTTTAATTGTTAAATTTAATTTTTATTCTATTTTATTTTATTGTATTTGATTTGATTTTATTTGATTTGATTTTATTTGTTTTGATTTGATTTGTATGTTATTTTATTTTTATTTTATTGTTGTTTTTACTATTTTCATTTTAAATTTTTTTTTTTTTTTGTTTCATTTTTTTTATTATATTTTATTTTATTTCATTTTTTGTTATACATATTTTATTTTATTTTTTTTAATTTAATTTTATTTTATTTTATTTTATTTTATTTTATTTTATTTTATTTTATTTTATTTTATTTTATTTTATTTTATTTTTATTTTATTGTTGTTTTTACTATTTTCATTTTATATATTTTTTTTTTTTTTATTTTTTTTTTTCATTTTTTTTTTATTATATTTTATTTTATTTCATTTTTTGTTATACATATTTTATTTTATTTTTTTTTTTTATTTTATTTTATTTTATTTTATTTTTATTTTTTTATTTTTTTTTATTTTATTTTATTTTATTTTATTTTATTTTATTTTATTTTATTTTATTTTATTTTATTTTATTTTATTTTATTTTATTTTATTTTATTTTATTTTATTTTATTTTATTTTATTTTATTTTATTTTATTTTATTTTATTTTATTTTATTTTATTTTATTTTATTTTATT
>CAXKVI010000002.1:148008238-148073238 GCA_964058755.1 Campiglossa producta | reverse complement strand
TACTAAATATATTTTTCAAAATTTTTTAAATATTCAAACAATAGACTCTGTGAATATTCCTATGCAAATTAACAACAAAGTTGCCAACATTAACTAATAAAAAATCAAGGACGTAAACAAAGCCAAAGTCTTAATGTAATAAAATATATCAAACAAAAGCGAGTTGGTGTAATAAAAATATCACGCTTTAACAAAAGAACGAAAAAAATGAAAATCAAATAAAGTAGAATGAAATTTCAACTCCAGCAGTTGCGCCTGCGCAATTGCTACAGCTCGCTCTAGCACTCCAACACAGCGACATCAATGCAGCAGCTGCTTCGTCAAATGTCAAAATTGTCATTAGCGTGCATGACAAATGTGACAAGCTGGGATCAACAACGCATTGCTTCTTTTCTTTGTTACACAAAAAAAAAAAAAAAAAAAAAAAATAACAAACACAATGCTGCTCACGAGGATTAGTATACGCTCGCAGGATAATAAAATGTCTAAGCATTTATATTTTTATAGCTCAACATTGCTCAAAAGAAACCTCCTTAACTCCTTTATGTTTAAAATTCTTTTGTTTTGTATTTTTGTTTAGGCAAATAAAATGTTTAGCAACATTGTTGCAACGCCCTTTTTTCAGTTCAATTCTATTCTCTATATTTGCGCGGTATTCGTCAAATGTCACTTTTTGGCACATAAATTAGGATAAATTAGTCTGTAGTGGCATGAATGAAAAGAATAGTAGATACCTATTTGATTTTATTATTTGCACAAAAATTTTAAAAAAGGTTGAAAATATTATGGCTCTTCTGTTTTCGTTGTTCCTGAAAGGAAAGAAAACATTAGCAAAAATTTAAAATATAGACAGATTAAGAGGACTTCATGGTTAAAGCTCCAATATGTTCGGCTTAATTTTGGTTTTTTTTTTTTTTTCATATTTTATTTTGTTTTACTTAGTTTATTTTATTTTATTTTATTTTATTTTATTTTATTTTATTTTATTTTATTTTATTTTATTTTATTTTATTTTATTTTATTTTATTTTATTTTATTTTATTTTATTTTATTTTTTATTTTATTTTATTTTATTTTATTTTATTTTATTTTATTTCATTTACTTAGTTTGGATTTATTTTATTTTTGTTTTATTTGACTTATTTTATTTATTTATTATTATTTTATTTTATTTTATTTTATTTGATTTTATTTTATTTTATTTTATTTTATTTTATTTTATTTTATTTTATTTTATTTTATTTTATTTTATTTTATTTTATTTTATTTTATTTTATTTTATTTTATTTTATTTTATTTTATTTTATTTTATTTTATTTTATTTTATTTTATTTTATTTTATTTTATTTTATTTTATTTTATTTTATTTTATTTTATTTTATTTTATTTTATTTTATTTTATTTTATTTTATTTTTTTTTATTTTATTTTATCTGACTCAATACGCTGCTCGTTCCATATTTCATTGCAAAAACATCTCTTTCTTAGGATTTGAAGTTTGTTCATATTTTCTGGTACTCATCTCTCATCCCTCACCTACCCACTCGATTATAAGTAATTCATTTGATACATTTTCTTTTATCCACTTCTTTGTTTTTGTTCATCAATGTGGCAAGAAACTTTTTCGCCTTTGTAGCTCATAATATTTTACTGTTATTACCCACTTCGTTTCAATACAAGTGCGTGTATATTTACAGTTAACTACCAAATCGACTTTCCATTCAATATCTCCTCGTACTACAACGCAACTTCTCTCACTTCATAACGATAAGAAAATTCCTAGCCAACTTCTATTGATGTGGATTGGGAAAGAAAATCGATGTGTATGTTAACTCCTTATTGTGGTAAATATTTTTCTGTACGTCGTGAGATTCATCGAACCAGCAGTTTAGATGTCGCAGTAATAATCGTTATGAAAGTAATTCGAATAATGATTAAAATTGCCATTTAACAGCATTTTCTGGCATATTTATGTATGTATTTATGAAGTTGTTAGATTGTTGAAGTATCTAATCTGAATTTTATAGAAACAACAATATTTCATTAATAAGAGGGGATAATATGTAAGAACTAGGAGTGACATCAGCTATAAGGGCAAAGTAATTATTAAAGGATAATGTGCTCTTATGTTGTTTTTATTTTTTCCATTATCATGTTTCACTTTTCGAAATCGGGTAAGGCTTCCGAGTTCGGATTTCTTAAACATTTTATTCTTGAGCAATGAAAAAATTGAATTCCGTTTCTGAGTCTACATTTTTCTCAGATGAAACTTGCAAACAATATGTTTTGGGTAGAGATATTGGCTGAAGAGAGAGAGAGTTTCAGGGAAGAAGAAGGAGGTTTTACCTGCAAAAACTTTCAGAGATGCAGTTGCTGCAAATGTTAGGATTTAAGGACTTCAGTGGAACTGCCCTGGCGATTTGATTTAAAATATACTTGAATTATTGCAATTTGTTCATGCATGAAAAACAAGTAAAGTCGCTTTGGTCATCAAAAAGGATATAAATGATGGCAATGCAAACTACTAACAGTTGATGATACTGTAAAATAATAGTGTCATACTTGCGTTCAGAAGCAAATCCTACGTATTATGCTGTGACATATGGGTACATACGCGTAACTACAAAAATAATGACTACTAAAACGAGTCCACTAAGGAATCTATGATGTCAACAAAAATATCAAAAAAACTTATGTGATAGAGGACTTGAAGTGAAATGTATGTAACGGATTCAATGATGAAGCGTTATTACCCGGGTCGAGTATGATAGACCTAAAAAATGCACATTCGCTAGGCACATGGCGTTAAATACAAACAAAAAATAAAAATTTACGGAGCCGCTCTCTGGTGGCCTTTAAAATACATAAATAGGGCCAGACGTGATTTTCCTATAAAATTGTATAATTTAAGCCATTTCAGCTATTGAGATAGGTTAATTTGTGTGATTTTCGAAATTTTCGATATCGAAAAAAGGGGTGTGGTTATCATCCGATTTCGCCCATTTTCAATAGCAACCTACCTTGGTCAGAAAGTAACCTGTATACAAAATTTCATGCAAAGATGACAGACGGACAGACAGACGGTCATGCCTTAACCCTTAAGCTACTAACACCGTCTACAGACGGTCATCACTGAAATCAAAATAAAAATCGAATGTAATGTAATTGGCATTTTATGCGCTTGAGCGTTGACTCTGCATGAAATGTACTGTTGTGGCAGTGACAGCTATTTGTTTGAAAAAATTTGAAGATTTAAAAAAAAATTTCGCTCAAGCTCCTAAGACCGCCTACAGACGGCCTTCTTAAACCGCTCACTAACTCAAAAAGTCAACACCATAAATTGATAAAATATAGACAATACTAAAGCAAATAACATAACAACTTACCACAAAATTATTCAGAACGATTACGTTGTCAGAAATGATTTTTTTTTAGTTTGAATGCGCACCAAATTTTCAAGTAATTTCCGCGTAACAATCTTCAAATTTTTTCACATAAATAGCTATCACTGCCACAAAAGTGATTTAAGAGTTTTCAAAAAAGCTTTATTTGAAAGCTCATTTCATGCAGAGTCAACGCTCAAGCGCATAAAATGCCATTTACATTACATTCGATTTTTATTTTGATTTGAGTGATGGCCGTCTGTAGACGGTGTTAGTGGCTTAAGGGTTAATGAACTCCTCTTTTGGAACTCTATATCTATCTCGATTATTTTGTGCCGTTACATAGTACCGTTATGTAGATAATACCCTTGTACTAGTACTAGTACGCTGGGTATAAAAATCAAAGCAACGCACTACAAGTTCGAAGAGAAGCTCGGAAAAAATCGCCACCATTCGTTTTTTTAATTTTTTTATGTCATGTATACATAGGGCCATAAGTCCAGGTCCTTAACACTACAACTTTTTAAAGTATATTGCTGGAAAATCTGTGTTTGCATGGTAGGTACCACGACTACTTTTCTAAGATCCCTACCATGAACAATTTCAAAGAAACTAAGGCTGAAAAATAAGGTTTAACAGGAAGATGCCCGCCCAGTTTTCCCATAACTCACATTTTTCCTTTAGCTTGAACTTGATATCGTATATCTCCAATTTCCAGACCTCTGTCACTCACCCTTTTAGGAGATATTCAGTTTAAAAAATAAAGTTTTTTTGGTAGATGCTCTGTCGCTTCTCCGATAACCCCCCTTACTTTCCATGGGTATGGCATTGATGTCGCAGATCTACATACTAATTTTCAGATTCCTACCTTGAGCCCTATCAGGGATATGCATCCTCTAAAATTAAGATTGTGTGGGAGGTCCTACGGTCCCTTAACATTTTCTTGTTTTTTTTTTGCCCTACAAACAAAACCTCCAAAGAAGAATTGAGTTTGTTTCGTTCAGTTGTTTTAAAGTTTTAGCACGACAAACCTGGATCACATCTTGACAGATATCTCGGAAACGGGTTCCCATAAGGGGCCATCCTCTGTTAAAATTTGTATCAACACCTTCCATTTGATACCCACATTGTACAAACACCTCTAGGGTCACACCTGGTCCACATTTTCGATAAACACCAGCCAGGGTAACATGTGGTCCACATTTTGATCAATATCTCTGAAAGGCGTTCCCATATGTGACTAAGAAGCACTCTACGTTAAAACCCTCAACACCTTTAAAAGCTATAAAGCAGAAACACCTGCCAGGGCCACATGATGTCCGCATTTAGGTCAATGCTTTGAGAAATAGCATTCCCAACACATTTAAAAGTCATTTTACCTTGTGTTCATATAAGGTGATATTAATTTCGTGATATCTGTATGTATTAATTTATTTATTCCGATATTAATACTTACGAGTATTAACTCACTTTTATTGAGTCTAGAAACAAATAGACCAGCAAATTACGTTTATTTACTTCGTATCGACCATTCTTCTACGCACACGTACTCACCCTAACAATACAAATAAAGTTCGCAAATTTCGTTGGTCATAAAACATTAAGAAATAACATTTGTCAAGGATTATGTTTGCATGAAATATATGGAGATGAAGTGATAAATGTGCTGCTGTTAGAATTAATGTAGTGCTACAAGCGATATTATATGCATGCGATTATTTACTTACGACATACGACACATAAAAGTAGCAAATGACGAATTGCATAGAAGTTATGTCGCAGTCGATTATCGTTTTAATTAAAAGAAAATATTTTTTATTTGCAATAAAGTAGAGGCGAATGCGCATATAAAAATATACTAAATGGATATATGAAAAGTGTTGCTATACAAATATTAGTACATATTTGGGAGCAAATAAAGTTATATGGAATGATGTATTTGATGTTGGCAATTATGGGTGGACTACTAAGTACGTGGTGTTTGACTGCTGAGCAGGTCAGCATACTTACACAGAGAAAAATGAGCTGCGAATGGATAAGAATTGACCGTGATTTTAGTTGAATCAACCCATATTATGGTTGAATCAACAGATATTTTGGTTGATATGACCAAACCACTGTCAATTCTTATCCATCACCAGCTCAATTTTCTCTGTGTATATGTTGGAGCCAAGGTGCAAGATATTTTGTATGAACCTGTAGGTACCATAAGTGAAATGGATATCGAAATAGGCCTGTATTATAATGAGATTTTATAATAATTTAACTGATATAATTTTAGAGGTCTTTGGTAATGAATTTAAGTTACTCATACGCAACGCTGTTTCCAGCTATTTCACTATTAATTAAATTCCTCCTACATTTTCTGCTTCAATGTGTAAATTTCTATTGCGTTCGTTCCATTTATCTTTCGTTATTGTCTCACTATTTTTTTTTTCAATATGAAGATTGCAATATTGCGTAGCAAACGCTTGTGAAGGTATAAGTTCTACCAAAACATTTTCACTTTATTTGCTTGACGAGAACAGAACATAGCCAACGGGTAATTGAGTGCAAAAATCTTAACAAATAAATGAACAAAAAAGCTACATTTTCAATTCCATTTGAGTTTAGGTTGCCAGCGAAAGTAAACATAATCTCACTTATGTTGCAGACAAATACTAATACTCATATACACACATACATATATGCAAACACATCTGTATGATATCTGTTTAGCTAATGTAATCAGACCTTACGGATTGAAGATGAGTACTATCTTACCTAGGTATAAACAATTATATCTATCTATATATGCACAAGGGTGAGCCTTCTTTGTATGGAGACAATTTTATCATAAAATTTTCTTGGGCTCAACTATCGATATCGATAGTAATATAGCCTTTGATATCACACAAAAAATTGTATCCCGCTTGGAGATGGTTTAGACGTTTCACAGGGTGGTCAAATTTCAGATTGCTCGAAACCGATAACACTATGGTCGGAGATATCACATACAAAATCTGGTTCCGGTTGGAAACGCCTAAGCGGAGTCGCAGGGGGTTAAAGTTCAGACTACCCCATGGAGACTGAAAAAATGAAAAATAAAAGGGGGGTTAACTTTCATGTGCCCGGGATATAAAACTTAAGTATCCGGTCGGAACTCTACATTTGTAGTAACTACTTAACTGGCATGCAAAACCACTGTAATGTTAAAAAAAGAAAGAATTGTATGGTAGTTATTTGGCATGTAGGTACGTGCGCTATAACGTGTTTTTTTTTTAAATATTGCTTCCTATTCCTATCCGTGGTCCACATTTAGGTTTATATCTCGAAAAATTGGTGGGGTCTCATATGGGACTAATATTTACACCATGTTAAAGCACTCGCCAACACCACAAACATCCTCTAGGTCCATATTTCGGTGTATATCTCGAAAACAGGGTTTCACACGTGACTGAGAACTATAATTTGTTCAAACTCCAATCAAAATCTTTCCTTTTACACCGATATTGTGGGAATCCGCCTAGGGCCGCACCTAGTCCATAGTTTGGTCAATATCTCGATAACGGGGACCTCGTATGGGATCAATAACTACACGATGTTAAATCACTCGTCAACATCTTTCATTTGATACCCATATTGTATGAACCCGTTCCAAGGTTACCCTGGTCCACATTTTGCAGGATATCTCCAAAGCCTTTCCGGATTATTAAATTTTTTGTTTGCCTATAGCCATGTTGCTATAAGCTGAAGTCAACTATTTTGCATACATTTTATATTGTATGCCGGCTGCAAGATGATGTTTTTATCAGTTAGGGTATAGAGATCAGGCAAATAATAGTTCGAGAGATATTTTACTCTTAATTGACTTTCAATTGATATTCAGAAGGCTACTGAAAACCTCGGGCATTTTTGTTTCGAATTTTTTTTCTTTCTTTTTTTCTCAAATTGTATGTTGTTGTTGTTGTAGCGAGGTGTAGCACTGCCTAAATGTCAGACAGGGTCACCTCGAGTGTATTGCTCTTGGCCGGATCGATATAAGAAAACGGCCCGGGGCGTTTCGGCACGATGGGTACAGCACAAGTACTGGTACCGTTCTCGTAGAACCGGCAATACAAGAAACTAGCCGTGTAGGCTATGTAGGTCATTCAGCGTTACCCAGGGTGCACCAACTGGGTGGCGACCTACTTTTACACCCCCACAAATTACTATAAATGTAGACTACCGGGCTCGTGAAGGTTAAAGCTCAAACTACACCCAGCGACACGTCTTAGGTGCTTCCAATCGTAACCAGGCGATATCTCCGACGATAGTGCTATAGATTTTCAGTATTAGATAAAAACAAAAAAAAAAAAAAAAAAAAATTAACCTTTTTTTTCAGTCTCCATAGAGCAATCTGAACTTCGACCCCCCTGCGACATGCCTAAACGATCACCGATCGGGGTACAATTTTTAGTGCGATATAGTTGACCGTGGTGCAACCGATCTAGGGAGTGAGACTGGAAAAAATTCTACATTTGATAATAAGGACCACCCTAATATGCACTCATATAATAAGCTTGTCACTACTCTGCTAGGATACCTAATTGCGTAGTTTTCACGTACGCTACTCCTGTCTAAGCATTCCTTTGGTGCACATTTTAGCTTTTGGAGTTTTTATCAATAGATACTTCGACATCATTTACCTGGCAACGACAACTATTCCCTGCAGTGATTTGTAGAAACTTTTGCTTTTTGAGTAAATTTTGGTATTTCTTTTTTTTTTTGGTTTTGCTGGAAGCAATTAAGCGAATAAATAGTGTAAGGCGTATTAATTATGTAAGCAAATATGAAAGCGGTAGATGCAAGGAAATGTTTTTGTAAAGGATGTATATGCGCATATGTGCATATTAAAGAAAACAATTAATACAATTAGTTGACAGACTTATTTTAGAAATTAATATAATCTGCGTTTATCAAAGAGCTCTATTCGACTGGTGCGTCAGATGAATGAAGATTTATTTTTCTACTTTTTAAGTTCTTAAATATAAGAATGGCTTGAGGGCATTTTGAAATAAAGAGCAAAGACAGAGCTGTCTTTGTCAGTGTCTCAGACCTTATACTCTGTACGAGTTTAACCAATCTACATAGGTATATGTATATCATCTCATTTTGTTTCATGGCAGAAATACGTTCAGAGCGAAGCCGCCAGCCACTGTGGAGAGCGATCCCAGTTTGAAAAAATATATCTCCCCATCTTTTTTAAGAAAGAAATATCACTCTTCAATTAAACTCCCTCTAAAAGCTCTTTCCTGTCATCATTTTTTTATAGCAAATTACTTAAACGTATGAAACGTATAACTCACAAATTGTATCTAGATTCTATATACATATGTGAAGAAATTAAAATTAACTCTCACCCTATTTAAAAATAAGTTCAAATCAGACTAGTTCAAGCAATGTAGCATATGTATTTCCAGTTTTTTTTTTTTTTTTTTTTTTTTCTTTCTTCTTTCACTACATTAGTATTATTATATCTTTAGGCCATTTTCTATGCTCCTGCCAAGCAACTTTCCCCGCCTCGATTGCTTATAATCCTACGGGAGCGCTAAGTCTCTGTCGACAACCCTGACAACGCGTAGAAGCTTAACTGTTTGCAGTGCTTTTTGATGCTTTTTTACCCGTTTTTACAGTAATAATTTTAGCTACACATCATCATGATTTCAACTTTTATTTTTGCTCATTTTTTTTTGCGTTTCGAGTTAAAAACATTGTCAATTAAATTAAGTGTAGCCGTAGGTAGGCAAAAAATTACAACTAATCAATTATGCATAAAGCTAAGTTTGATAGTTGAAAATGAATATACTTGAGTTGTTAAAAAGGATTCTGTTTGATTATGAATATGAGTATATGTATTTGCATAAGGGTGGTCCTTATTTAGAGCGAGACAATTTTAACACCATATTTTCAAAGGCTCAAGCCCTAAATCGATAATAATATACCCGAAGGTATCACACACAAATCGGAAACGATTATGGCGTGGCACACGGGGGTCAAAATTCAGATTGTCCTATGGAGACTCAAAATATTAAAACGATTTTTCCTTTTATCTAATACTCAAATTCGATAGCACTGTGGTCGGAGATATTACATACATACAAAATTTCATTCGAATTGGAAACACCTAGGGAATGGCTCAGGGGGGTCATAGTTCACACTATCCCCTGTGAAACGCCTTAAATGTTTTCAGCCAGAACCAAATTTTGTATGTGATATCTCCGAACATGGTGCTATCGAAGAATACTTTAGATAGTCTGAACTTTAGCCCCCTGCGAAAAGCGTTTCCCATCGGAACCAAATTTTGTAAGTGATATCTCAGAACATAGTGTTATCCATTTCGAGTCTCCATAGAGAAATCTGAACTTTGGCCCTCATGCGACACGTTTAAATAATCTCCAATAGGGATAACAATTTATGTGCGATATAGTTGACCGTGGTTCAAACTATCTAGGCGGTGAGACTCCAAAAACTTGTACTTTTGATTATTTTATTTACACTATTTTCATTTTACTTTGTTTTCTTTTATTTTATTCTTTTTTTTTTTGTTTTTTTTTTTTAATTTTATTTATATTCTTTTAATTTCATTTATGTTTTTAAACTTAATTTTTTTGCCTTTTTATTTTGGTTTATTATTTATTTTTTTATTTATTAATTTATATATTTTTAATTATGTGTTTGAACTCCCTTGTCTTATGTTATGTTATTTTATTTTATTTCATTTTATTTTATTAAATTTTTTTTTATTTTATTTTATTTTATTTTATTTTATTTTATTGTATTTTATTTTATTTTATTTTATTTTATTTTATTTTATTTTATTTTATTTTATTTTATTTTATTTTATTTTATTTTATTTTATTTTATTTATTTTATTTTATTTTATTTTATTTTATTCCATTTTATTTTATTTTATTTTATGTTATTTTATTTTATTTTATTTTATTTTATTTTATTTTATTTTATTTTATTTTATTTTATTTTATTTTATTTTATTTTATTTTATTTTATTTTATTTTATTTTATTTTATTTTATTTTATTTTATTTTATTTTATTTTATTTTATTTTATTTTATTTTATTTTAATTTATTTTATTTTATTTTATTTTATTTTATTTTATTTTATTTTATTTTATTTTTTTTTATTTTATTTTATTTTATTTTATTTTATTTTATTTTATTTTATTTTATTTTTTTTTATTTTATTTTATTTTATTTTATTTTATTTTATTTTATGTTATTTTATTTTATTTTATTTTATTTTATTTTATTTTATTTTATTTTATTTTATTTTATTTTATTTTATTTTATTTTATTTTATTTTATTTTATTTTATTTTATTTTATTTTATTTTATTTTATTTTATTTTATTTTATTTTATTTTATTTTATTTTATTTTATTTTATTTTATTTTATTTTATTTTATTTTATTTTATTTTATTTTATTTTATTTTATTTTATTTTATTTTATTTTATTTTATTTTATTTTATTTTTTTTTATTTTATTTTATTTCTTTTTTTTTAAATTTAATTCAATTTTATTTAATTAAATTTTTTTATTTGTTTTGTTTTAATTTTTAATATTCTTTGTTTTTTATTAGGTTATTTTTATTTTTTTAATTGAATTTAATTTTATTTAAAAATTCTTAAACTCAATTCGAGACATAAATCACATCACGCGATCATATGATATCGCATGATGTCATCTCATATCGTATATACGATCTATTCGCACTATAATTATAATTTATTTATTTATAATTTTCATACAAAATTCATACTTTACGAAAACATTCGGTATCTACTGCAGCAGATGTTGCACTATATTACATTTACGTATGTGTCACTTATCTAAATATTAAAATGCTACTGGCAACAAAGCGGCACATCATGAATATCGCATTACTTGTGGCAGTAAATAAATAACTAGTAGAATATGGGAAATGAAGATTGCGACGACAATGGTATGTGTTAAGAACTCGTAAGGGCATAATGGTTGAGTATGCAAATATATTACGGAAAATGCAGTCAGTAAATAGCAAATAGCAAAAGGAAAAAAGGGTGGGTCAAGAAACGCAAAAAGGGGTTAGTAATGGTATGTGCTGGTAGTTAAAGATTCAAGGATATGTGTATTAGGGCAGTCACTTTTTAACATATTTGTGTGTACCTATATAAACGTGATATATTTTGCAAATAAGTATACGAGTATGTGACTATGTTTGCTCATAAATTTCCTGTACAAATATGCGCTTAGATGACAATTACACGCTAAACAGAGGCCGTTCACGCTTAGAAACTACCCTCAAAAGTGCCAACGAAAGCATCAAAGGCAAATGCAAATATGCAAACCCGTGGGTAAACTGTGGTGCGGGGCAACAGGTGGGTTGCAGCTTCGTAGTATTGTTTACAAAACTCTAAGCACTCTTTTAGGCTTCGCTATTTTTTTCTACTTCAGCAAAGATGACTTGAAGGGCGCATGTTGCACGTAATATTTTTGCAGCTGTCATCGTCGTCCTCAATGCTCAATGCAGCACCACGCCTCTCTTACTTAAAACTCCACCTCCCAACCGCACTCCTCAACAACATTTTACTGGAACGCTTTCAATTTTTTTCACATATCTAATATAAACTCCCCATGAAATTTTGCATTAAATTGCGGCATATTTTTCCAGTTCAATGACCGTTTGCCACAAAGTAGTTACCGCCGCGCAGCGTACAAATACATCAGCGTAATGTCATTTGAAAGGAAGCTCACAGCACATCAAGCAGCAGTTGCATTTAGAGGTGGTAGGGGACGCCTAGCTAAGATATTACTGCGTAGCTGCATATCCTGTTGCATCTGCATTTATTATGCAGCTGAAGGATGTCACTGATTTTATCCCTAGGTGTAGTACTAAGTAAAAAGCTTGTTGCATGCACCACCTGCCTCATGTGTTTTGCTTGCTGTAGATCTGCAACGCAATACAATGTTGTGCAACAGGCCGTCATCTTTGAAATGTTTCGTTGCTTGCTACGTCTTCGCTGCTGCTGCTGTATAGTACTTGCAACATGGCACAGCAAGCGTGCAACTCGAGTGTTTAGTGTGCTGTGAATGAGTGACTAATGTTTGATGAAGTGCATTGACGGCGTCCTTTTTGCCGTAAGCCTTCAGTTCTCCTCCTTATTATTTTCGTTGCTTAAGTAATTTGAATTGAAAGTATTTAGCAAATAGAGACACAATTAATTAGAAAATTCCAAGCAACTCAATAGCCAGATGTAGGGTATGTGTTTATGAAGGAGAAAAAACGCACATTTACGAAGGAGGGATGCCACAGTGTTACCAGCATTTGAATGGATTTATTTTATTTTACTCTTTTTTATTTCGCTTTATTTTTTTAACTTGTGTTATTTATTTAAAGTTATTTTATTTTGTATTTTTTTTTTAGTTTATTTCAATTTATATTATTTTGTGTTATTTTTAAATTTATTTTATTTTATTTTATGTTATTTTACTTTATTTTATTTTATTTTAATTTATTTTATTTTATTTTATTTTGTTTTATTTTATTTTATTTTTTTTTATTTTTTTTTATTTTATTTTATTTTATTTTATTTCATTTAATTTTATTTTATTTTATTTTATTTTATTTTATTTTATTTTATTTTATTTTATTTTATTTTATTTTATTTTATTTTATTTTATTTTATTTTATTTTATTTTATTTTATTTTATTTTATTTTATTTTATTTTATTTTATTTTATTTTATTTTATTTTATTTTATTTTATTTTATTTTATTTTATTTTATTTTATTTTATTTTATTTTATTTTATTTTATTTTATTTTATTTTATTTTATTTTATTTTATTTTATTTTATTTTATTTTATTTTATTTTATTTTATTTTATTTTATTTTATTTTATTTTATTTTATTTTATTTTATTTTATTTTATTTTATTTTATTTTATTTTATTTTATTTTATTTTATTTTATTTTATTTTATTTTATTTTATTTTATTTTATTTTATTTTATTTTATTTTATTTTATTTTATTTTATTTTATTTTATTTTATTTTATTTTATTTTATTTTATTTTATTTTATTTTATTTTATTTTATTTTATTTTATTTTATTTTATTTTATTTTATTTTATTTTATTTTATTTTATTTTATTTTATTTTATTTTATTTTATTTTATTTTATTTTATTTTATTTTATTTTATTTTATTTTATTTTATTTTATTTTATTTTATTTTATTTTATTTTATTTTATTTTATTTTATTTTATTTTATTTTATTTTATTTTATTTTATTTTATTTTATTTTATTTTATTTTATTTTATTTTATTTTATTTTATTTTATTTTTTTTTTATTTTTTTTTCTTCTTTTTGCCGGCTTGAGGTTAAGGGGTTTTTCAAAATGAGGCAGTATCCGTTTTATCACCAATACATTTCAGTCACTTAAGGTAACCGTCCTTTACAAAAATATAATCTATAAAATACAATACAATATCACATAAAACATTTAAATTTTTTTGTAAACATACATACATTATAACACGTCTCTCCTGTATGACTTGGAGTTGTTCACCATCTTTCCATTTCCTTTGTCAACAATTGCCAATATAAATGAGCGCAGTTATCGGTGTCAGATTTGTAATTGATTTTTGTGTTAGTCGGTCAATTACATATCTGACACCGATAACTGCGCTCATTTATATCGGCACTTGTTTACAACGAGTAAGGAAAGACAGTGATCAACTCCACGTCATCCGGGAGAGACGTTTTATAATGTATGCTTTAAATCTTCTTAATGTGATTTTGTATTGTATTTTGTGTGTATATTTCTGTATAGTGTACCCTGAAGACGGTTACCGTAGGTGACCGAAATATATTGGAGATAAGACGAAACTTGTCTCATTTTGAAGAAAACCCCTTGACCTCAAATCGTAAGAAGAAAAATTTGTTGAATAAAAAGGTATTTTGTTGCACTGTGTTATACGCTTCTCCAAAAAAAGGTAGATAACTGAGTGGGTAAGGCAATATAATGAAATTTACTACTGTTATTAAATTTCTTTTCACATTTTTAATACCTCACACGCATTTGAATTTTATTCGAAGTGTTTCCATACCACTCATACCTTCTTTTAATTAACAGACAACTTGTAATTATAAAATCTGTCAAGGGTGATCACTTGTGAGCTGCAATCACATTATACAAAAAATTTATAAAGTAAAGGGAAAATGCAAAAAAATTGCAAACAGCTCAAAATTTCAGATTATTTTCAATAAAATAATGGTCTCTACAATATATTGTGAAATTAAGGGATATGGGCTACATTGTAATTTGACAGCTGCTGTCATGACAATATGATGATTGGGAAATTATAGCTGTCTTGGAACAAAAAGAGAGGAAGAGAGAGTTGAGCTTTCCAAGGCAGGTGAGATTTAATTAAGTTAAGGATGGAGTTAAAGTACTTTTGCTCTATTTAAAGGCTTTTGAGTCCACTCGACTAAAATTAATTGAATTAACTTTTCCATACTTGTTATTGTTTCCTACTTAGAGTATTTCCTTCGAACGAAAATTGTAACCATATATGTACAAGATTTAAAAGAGGCGTAGGTAAACTTCAAGTGTTTGTGAAGCGGAAAAATAAGTTTGAGGTATGCAGATTGGAGCTGATGAGGAACTGCATCCGTTCCCTACCCCTAAACCCGCCCTTGGTGTAGCGGTAGTAGAATTTTTATAAGCGAGGTCGCCTCTCGGCAGTAGTTAGGCAAACTCTCCGGGTGTATTTCTGCCATTAAACGACAATAGTATTGTAGGAACTGTAAGAGGCTCTTTTCCAATGAAACCATGGGCGTGGATAACTCTACAAAAGTAATTTTCTCTTGAAGATTGGACCTATCCACACATGATATCTATGTACATAACTAGTAGGATTTTCTTACCTGAAGGAGGCAATCGATATTACATTGAGCAACAGCGTGCGGCAAGAACAGTAGCTAAGAACAGTATGTATTGGAAATCCTTGAAGAGTAAAATACAAAACAAAAAGCAAAATCACATAGGGCAATAAGGAATAAAAGCGAAAGCAACAGCAACAGATTGGTAAGGAATAAGGAACAGCTCTCCCCATCAGCAAGCAACACGCCTGCTTTATTAATAAGAAATCGAAGCAGCTGCCCTTCTTGTAAATAAAATCCTCATTGCTCAGACTTTTGCTATTTAGCTTGCCTTTCTTTTTTTCATTTCTTGTACAACTCTTTTGTAAGTAATTATTATTTGCCGTCACACATTCCTTATTCTGCAAGTCAATAACCTTTACGCATGATTTACAACCACCGCATAGATTACAATCTGCTTTTCTCTTGCGTTTATGTATTTATTTTTTTTGCAATCTCAGCAAAACTTTAGAAAAAACAGCATTTGTACTTATCCACATAACTCGCGGTCTAATGAATGACAGACGCCTCAGTATGAGTGACTGACATGTGGTTTTTTAGTGCATTGTGGAAAGGTTTTTTCCTTTTTTCTTAATTTTTCAATGTTCAAAGTGATTAGGCAGCAAATTGTTATGTTTTGTTCATGTAAGTGGATGTGTATAAACGCATAGTATTCATTTGCATAAAAATGTGGTTTTTTGGTGTGATTTTTTAATTTACTGTAATTCATTGTATTTTTTGCTTTGTGATCTAATTGATTCCTTTGACAAGTGCTTTTGACATTTCAAAATGATAAGCTTTACACAGTTGCTAATGGATACTTTAATTAAATTTTTACGTTTGACTGCAGGTGTTTATTAAGATGGTGCGGTTGCAGTTTTGCAACAATTAAAATTCTTGGATTTTATAAAGAGGTTTTAATAAAAGGAGTTTAAGTGTATCATGTGATGTGGGTAAAATATAGGGGATTATGGTGATATTTGAAAAAAGATTAATGTGACTTAAAGCAATAAATTTAACTGTAGCAATGAGGCGTGTTTTACATAGATGTGATGTGATGTGTTTGAGTCAGATTTGGTTGTAGTAATGATTTAGTCGTAGTCACCATATGAAAAACACACCATTGATGATGATGATGATGTGAATAAAGTCACTACCTTATGAAATCACGTATGCTAAGTACCGATTCTAGTCACAGGATGTGTTCAAGTGACATAAGTAGAATATTTTATGAAGCATGACAAGTTTGATATCACTCCAATTATTATGTAATGTATCATCAGGTGATAAAAGTAGGCTGTAATATGAATGTTAACGCGAGTCATGTATACTTGATGCATAATGGGAATGAGTACTGTGATCAGGATGTGATAAGCTTAACCTAATGAATGGTCGATATGACTTAAATCATTATGTGATGCATCACCAAATGATTTAAGCTGACTATTCCATGAGTAATAACGTGATTCTATACACAAAGTGAAGAAAATGTTCTCTTTCATGGTAAATCACCCAATGAGAGTCTAATCATACTCTGATAACAATGTGATGTGTTTTTCATAACGATTGTTCGTTATTACTTGTGATATTATTTTACGTCACCAGGTGACTAAAGAAGCCTATTCCATAAATTTCCTGATAATTTGCATATAGAACTTCTTTCAGATGATGCGGATTTTACAATCAAGTGGTTCTAATGAAGGCTTAATATGACTCGAATCATTATGCGATGCAGCACCAGGTGCCCAAATTAGACATGATACTCACAAAGTGCTAGAAAAAGATATCGTCGATGTTTATGCAAAACCACGTAACAGACAAATGGAAAATAACGTTAGGGATACTTTGGTCAAAAATGTGATTTTCTTACCAGGGCCTCTGGGTATCCGTAACATTGTTTTGCATAAACACCGATGATATGTAACTTTTTTTGACTGCTGATGTGACTCAAATCACCATGTGATGAACTTATGTTATTGAATGGTCGCTTTGTCATTGTGTGATACATCACCAGGTGACATCAGTAGAATATTCTATGAATCATGGCGTGATTCTAATCATCTATGTTATAGATAAGCTTTATTTCAAGGGATTGTTAATTTCATGAGGGATTCGTGTGATGGAACGCACATTTTTCTTTTGGTTTACGATGAGACTGACATCTCCACGTGCTCAATCTCCGTGTTGTTATATTTGAGGGTTTCTGGCATAAAAAAAGTACCGCGAAGGACACTTTTTGAGAGCCTCTTGCCGATGGACCAGTTAAAGTAGTACAAGGGGCGAACGAGGCCCTGCTACCTTTAACTGCCACTTTAGGCTTCCTGTTAAGTATAAATCCTAGATATGTAACCCTAGCGGTCCATCTCCATTCCAAGGTAATCTTCGCCTTCTAGTTGACTTTAAATACTTTCTCATTTTGCCTGAATGCAAAGCATTTAAGTAGTAACTCATATTAAACTAAATGACTGCTAATGAAGATGTCAGCCGCCACAAGGATGCAGAGTGCGACGCGAATTTTAAACATTAAAAAGATTTATTTATTACGAAACAATAAAGATTGACCTTTGAAAACGGCGTAGACAAAATCCCAAACAAAAGCTAAACATGCCGCAATCTATGGGTGAGATAAACACAGCGATAAGAGGAAGTGGTATAAAACAATTGAGTTTTGCACAAACGCTGGCAAGAGGCGTGCGAATTCGTGAGAACCATTTTCGGCGACTGGTAGCGCAGAGCGCGTTTAATTGCAGTTAAATTACCATTAACATTTTGGGTTGACAAGAGTAAGCGTACATCCAGTTTGCGTGATGGAAGATAGGGAAGCAGTGGTTAACACAGTTTGAATTTGGGTTCAAAGGTAGCTGATAATATGATAAAGTTTTGGGTGAACAATAAATGTATAGATAATGAATTATCAATAAGCGATGATTAAAGCGAGACAAGGTCATACACCACAGCGCTTTGGATAAAGTGTGCTTGCAACACGCATAATTAAGCAACAGCGACGATGATGGGAGTATGACCAATTTGTCAAGGACTCACTCACTTGAAGAGATTCGCATCAGTAGCAAAGAGCGGCTGGTACAACCAAATATTGAAGAAAAACTAAAAACGGCAAACAAAAATGTCACGCAGTAGGTGTGTGTGAGAAAGATGTGTAGATAAGTGCGTCTGGGAGGGGGTGCATGCAACACTTTGACGCTGAAAGAGGCGTGAGAAAATTTGTGTTACAAATGAAATTTCCAAAAAGATGAAAACGAAAAGGATAATGACAATTGACGTGGTCGACTAATGGTATTGTCACGTCAAGCGTCCTGTTTTCGTTTTTATTATTCTTGTGCGTGAATAGTCACACCTTAAACATCAAACAAAATACCAAATAAAAGGGATGATTTTTTTCGATTGAAGTGGCAGTGAAAGGCTCCGGTTTTTAATCACACTTTAAATCGTTCACACTGTAGCATAATATATACTTTGGCAGGGGGTGAGTGTGGTGTGCGCCTACTTGAGCACTCAAGAAGCTAAAAAGTGTAAAAATTCAAATTCGTCGTGTGCAGTCCTGCGTGTTTTGAATTGTGAACGGGTCCTCGGTTGGTGCGACGAATTTCGTGCAACCCTACTGCCACGCCTTGATGACCACTCGAGTATTTTTTTGTATCTAACACAAACATAGTCCGTTTTAAAACATAGCTTCAATAGGCTTTTGTTTTTTTTTAATTGATGCGGTGTTGAATTTACTATAAAAGAAAAAATTAAAAAATTAATAAAATAAAATAAAATAAAATAAAATAAAATAAAATAAAATAAAATAAAATAAAATAAAATAAAATAAAATAAAATAAAATAAAATAAAATAAAATAAAATAAAATAAAATAAAATAAAATAAAATAAAATAAAATAAAATAAAATAAAATAAAATAAAATAAAATAAAATAAAATAAAATAAAATAAAATAAAATAAAATAAAATAAAATAAAATAAAATAAAATAAAATAAAATAAAATAAAATAAAATAAAATAAAATAAAATAAAATAAAATAAAATAAAATAAAATAAAATAAAATAAAATAAAATAAAATAAAATAAAATAAAATAAAATAAAATAAAATAAAATAAAATAAAATAAAATAAAATAAAATAAAATAAAATAAAATAAAATAAAATAAAATAAAATAAAATAAAATAAAATAAAATAAAATAAAATAAAATAAAATAAAATAAAATAAAATAAAATAAAATAAAATAAAATAAAATAAAATAAAATAAAATAAAATAAAATAAAATAAAATAAAATAAAATAAAATAAAATAAAATAAAATAAAATAAAATAAAATAAAATAAAATAAAATAAAATAAAATAAAATAAAATAAAATAAAATAAAATAAAATAAAATAAAATAAAATAAAATAAAATAAAATAAAATAAAATAAAATAAAATAAAATAAAATAAAATAAAATAAAATAAAATAAAATAAAATAAAATAAAATAAAATAAAATAAAATAAAATAAAATAAAATAAAATAAAATAAAATAAAATAAAATAAAATAAAATAAAATAAAATAAAATAAAATAAAATAAAATAAAATAAAATAAAATAAAATAAAATAAAATAAAATAAAATAAAATAAAATAAAATAAAATAAAATAAAATAAAATAAAATAAAATAAAATAAAATAAAATAAAATAAAATAAAATAAAAAAAAAATAAAAAAAAATAAAATAAAATAAAATAAAATAAAATAAAATAAAATAAAATAAAATAAAATAAAATAAAATAAAATAAAATAAAATAAAATAAAATAAAATAAAATAAAATAAAATAAAATAAAATAAAATAAAATAAAATAAAATAAAATAAAATAAAATAAAATAAAATAAAATAAAATAAAATAAAATAAAATAAAATAAAATAAAATAAAAAAAAAATAAAATAAAATGAAATAAAAAAAATAAAAAAAAAAAAAAAAAACAAAACAAAAAAAATAAATAAAGTAAAATAAAACAAAATAAAATTAAATTAAAAAAAATAAAGTAAATTAAAATAAAATATCCTGCAAAGTACCAGCCTCATCGGCTCTAGGATTGTTTTGTCACATTAAACAAAAAACAGCATCAAAATTAAAAAAAAAAAACTTCTCAAAATTGAAAAAAAGCACTTCATTTGAAATGTGTTGATTGCGAACCAAAATAAACTAACAAATCCCTGCAATAACAAATAAACAGTTAGTTTCACACCATAGATACCTTCATCGAATTAGTTTTTCGTGTTTGTTGTCTTTTTTAAGTCGAGTGCTTGGCATGTAAATATTGTTGTAAGTTGTTGTTAGTTTGTCATTTGATGCTTTGTTGCTGCTATAAATTTCATGTGTTTGCCTTTTGAACGCGTGGCAAACGTACGCTACAGGCGCCGTAACTGTACTTGCGCCCACAATAAAACAAACATTAGACCGACTTACATTTACATAACTACACGCACATACAAACACACTCACATTTATGTTATTGTCATTGCATTTCCATATCAAAGTTCCCTCCATTTTCACACCCTTAAAAGGCCTCTGCGATGAGTCAATTCGGCCGCCCTCACGCCTTATCTACAGTACCGGCGCGTTCATTTGTTTTTATGTTTGATTGGTTTGGCGGCTGACATATTGTCAACTGTCAAACGAACAACCGCCGGGCCGCGTTCACCAGCAAACTTTCACACAGAACCTCATCAACAAACAGACTCATCACCACATTTGCTATTTTGCTCATCAGTGGCGCATAACTTCCGCTGCTACTGTGGCCACTTCACACTACACAAATTTCTACCTACGCCCGCCACTTCATCATGCAACATTGTCAGCTAGTACTAGTGTGTTGCATGTTGCATGGTATACGATTGTCGTGTATTCAGCACGTGTTGGCTTTAAAATTTACATATTTTCTTAATTAATCGTGTCAACTTTCAGGATTTTTCATTTAATTCCTTTTAATTCGTGTAATTTCACACACATAAATATGCGATTGACGGTGAAGTCATTTACATAACTTTCAAGTACCTTAGTAAATATTGTACTATGTTAGTTCGTGGTACAGTTGTGTCGGTTTAACTTTTGCATAATGGCGTGAACAAGATAATTCTAATATTACTCGAGTGGATTACGCAGCTCAGAATGCTTTTTTTTGTTTACGAAAACAATTTTAGATAAGTTTATAATCGTTCACCTAATAATTTCTTAACAATACCAAATCAAAAAAGGGATACCTAGAAGTTCTGCGCAGCTACCCAGCAAGAGCGGTTACGGTCAATGCTATGTTTACGGCACGCGGTCCAATAACGTTCTTAATAGCAAATTAAGAATAGTCCTAAAATTTTTGTGTCCGTGTCTTCCATTCTAATTTTTTCGCCCTTCCCTCACCCTTTCCTTCGCCTATAAAATGCGAGAGTGTTGGTCACAGCGCAAAAAGTGTAAATGTATTGGAGTTCCGGTCACGTTGGCTTTGCTGGGTAGGTGAGCACCTTCACTACATAAAAGGGTAGAGTGTTTTGAACTTCCTGCCAACCCTAGAAAACCTAAAATCGCTTTCATCACTGGAAGATGTAAAATACCTCCAGGTTACCCTTCATTGAAGGAGTACCGCTGGTAGGCACTATTTCATCGATTATCTTCACTATTTCATCGATTATCTTCTTCTGTAAGTAGACCTTCGGAAAGAGCTGGATTCCTTTGGCAGAGGTCAAACACTACTTCTGGCCTCATGGAACGAACTGATCACGGCGTAAATGATATTATCTTCACAGGGGACTATTGATATGGCTATCAGGGGTTCTTTGGTACTCTGAAAAAGGATTTTATAAACTTAGGAGGTATTTGCCAAGTGACTGTAGTTACATACTTTTCTTGGGTCTCTATTTAGGTCTTATCAAGGTTCGTATCAGTCAATATTGCGTGTATGAGTTTCATAACACATGAAAACTTTTTCAGTCGGGAAGAGTTTGTCGGCCTCTTAATATAATCTTCATCCATTATACAGATGCATACGAACCTATTCAGATATGGTCCAGTATTCACCTGACACTGGAGCTATTGGGTACCTTTTCGAGACGAACGATAATTTTAATTGTCGAGGTCCCGCGTATGACTGATGTGCACATAGAAATTTGTTACGATCTGGTTCCAAGATATGTTGCTACCCACTCGGCAAGTTGACGGAAGTGCTCGCGACTTTGTACTTACACATACCTACTGTTACGGATAGACATTAATCTAGGAAAATCTATACTGGTTCTGGCTAGATTATCCCCAGAATAAACAAATCTGACAAGGGTATGCCAAGACAAGTAAAACATATATTTAGTAACCAATTTCAATAGACCTGTCTAGCTGTTTTATGGTTATGCCTTTATTGCCATAAATCCTAGAAGATGCTTCATAATTTTAATTAGTTTTTCCACTCCAGGCCCAGTCTAGATTTTCATAAAATCTGTAAGGCCCGCCTTGTTTTGTTTTTAGTATTAACAGGCTAGGCCCTGTGTAAACTTTCCTTTGCAGGCTCATGAAGTCAGGCGCATTCGCTGCAAGGGTTCGGACACTATAGGAACCGTACTGGACCTAAGGCTTCCTAGTTTGGGAACTCTGGCCGCATCCCATCCCCCCGAAAATTATTTGTGCTATAGGGAAATACAGGTAAAGAATACGGGAAAGTAAGAGAAAAACAAAGGTAACGTGCCAGAGAAGGATGGAAAGTAAAAGGAAACGAACAGGAATGGAGGAAGGTAACAATTAAAAAAAAAAAACATATATGTATATTGCAAATTTTTTAATTTAAATTGCTCATATTATTGTATAACCCTTTCCCTTCGACACCCATACATGCTCACAAAGTGAACAGGGAAATTTTGCAGAAAAAACATGACTCAGCTAAATAATCTAGAAAAAACTGAAATGGAACAAAAAGATTAGATATGGGATCAAAAGTGTTGAATGGGTCAGCAAAAACTATGAATATTCATCAATGCACTAACAAAACAATGAATACAATCGGAAACAATGAGCAAAAAAATGATAAATGTTTTGCGAATATGTCAGATCGTTAGAAGCCTGTCAAGTGAAGGAAAGGGGCAGTAAATGTCATATATTGAAAAATTAAACAGAAAAAAAAAAAATGATTGATTATTTTTTAAGCCGAAACCGATATTTGGGGTTTCAAATAATAAACAACAAAAAATTTGCAGAAAAAATTTAAAATTGCACAACACTACACAAACACTCATGTGACATTTTGCTTTAATTTTTTTTTTACAAAAATATTAGCTATGCTTATAAAAAAAGTGGAGGCAAACAAATGTGAGACAAAAATGGAAAAGGGAAGTTTTTTTGCAAGAAATCAGCGAATTGAGAAGAATGCCATTATGGCAATGACAATTTAAAATTCGCATGCGCTAACGATGTAAAATAACTAAGGGCACACCCTACTGACATATGAAGCAAAAGAACATATGTAAGTACTACAAAAACCTAGATAATGTGTGACAGTGAGTGTCCTTTTTGTGGCTTTTAAATTTTGTTTATCTTTATAAAAGGTCGCCATCTTTTTATAGATACAGAGCTGAGTATACCTCACAGCTAATATACAAATGAGCAAGCAAAATAAAATAATATTAAAAAAGTAAATAAAGTAAAATAAAGAAAATAAAATAAAATCAAATAAAAAAATAAAATCTAATAAAATAAAATAAAATAAAATAAAATAAAAAAATAAAATCTAATAAAATAAAATAAAATAAAATAAAATAAAATAAAATAAAATAAAATAAAATAAAATAAAATAAAATAAAATAAAATAAAATAAAATAAAATAAAATAAAATAAAATAAAATAAAATAAAATAAAATAAAATAAAATAAAATAAAATAAAATAAAATAAAATAAAATAAAATAAAATAAAATAAAATAAAATAAAATAAAATAAAATAAAATAAAATAAAATAAAATAAAATAAAATAAAATAAAATAAAATAAAATAAAATAAAATAAAATAAAATAAAATAAAATAAAATAAAATAAAATAAAATAAAATAAAATAAAATAAAATAAAATAAAATAAAATAAAATAAAATAAAATAAAATAAAATAAAATAAAATAAAATAAAATAAAATAAAATAAAATAAAATAAAATAAAATAAAATAAAATAAAATAAAATAAAATAAAATAAAATAAAATAAAATAAAATAAAATAAAATAAAATAAAATAAAATAAAATAAAATAAAATAAAATAAAATAAAATAAAATAAAATAAAATAAAATAAAATAAAATAAAATAAAATAAAATAAAATAAAATAAAATAAAATAAAATAAAATAAAATAAAATAAAATAAAATAAAATAAAATAAAATAAAATAAAATAAAATAAAATAAAATAAAATAAAATAAAATAAAATAAAATAAAATAAAATAAAATAAAATAAAATAAAATAAAATAAAATAAAATAAAATAAAATAAAATAAAATAAAATAAAATAAAATAAAATAAAATAAAATAAAATAAAATAAAATAAAATAAAATAAAATAAAATAAAATAAAATAAAATAAAATAAAATAAAATAAAATAAAATAAAATGAAATAAAATAAAATAAAAAAAAATAAAATAAAAGAAAATAAAATCATTCTCCCTTTGGTTCAAGTGTTTGGTTACACTCCCTTTTTTGGCCTAAGTATATCCATATATTCCACAGCTTTTGGTCCATTTATATAAAGGTAGTCCTATAAAATTGTTTGTGTCATCTTCTTTTCTTCCGTGTGTTTGTTGCCAATGAAAAATGATGCCAAACGCAAATGATAATTGGTAGATCACCACATACTGCAATACAAAGGAAAATCGAAAAAATAGAAATATTTATTTTCTTCTTTTACACACATCATACATCATAATCAGTGAGAGGCCGTATAAAATGATTGTCATCAGCGAGCAACGAGTAAAAAGGACTTGCAGTCATAGCGAAAAAATTGCAAAAAAAATCGGCTACTGAAACACCCTCAACTATGTATGTATATACGCTGACGCTGCACATATTTCATTACCCTTTCTCCCACCCCTAATGATTTGTGCTCATCTCCAGCTGCGTGTCCTTTTTGCTGAATGCCAAAAAAGAGGTAAAAAATCACGTAATTTGATAGATGACAACCTTTTATTGTAACATTAAATAAAGCATTATTATCAATATTATTATTTCATTGCACAATTTTTGCAACAACAAAAATTACAAAATGCGAAAAGTTAAAAAAACAAATACAATAAAGAAAAAAATAAAATATAGCATAACAAAAGGATTCGTTCGGTCGCATTGCAAGTTTGGTCACAATAAATGTCAAATTTATTGTCATCATCCAATGTCATTTGGAGTTGTTGTTGTTTGATTTTGGTTAGCGACCGCTGTTGCCAACACTGTTTAAATGTGTAATGACATTTCGTTAACGTATCGAATTCCAATTATAAAAAAAAAACTCACTTACACCAAACACTCACCGCACAGGACTCGTGCAAAGTGTTTTGTCAGTTTTGCGGCTGCGATAACTTCAATTATCCTTTTGACAACCCAGCTCAAATTTTTTAACTAAAGCACAGCGGGTTGTCACATCGTATTTTTCTTTTAATTACACTTTTTATTGATTTCTACCACATTTTGTGTATTTTAAAAATTATTTATTGCATTTGTATGAGTTCAGGACCTTTCGATGTGGTCAATGAATGAAAAAGGATATATGATTGTTAGATAATGAAATAAAATATTATTTTTCAAACATATGTCGAACTGCTATTTTGTTTGTGTATGTGCTTGTACGAAGCCAGTTATGAGAACATATTCGATGGGGCTGACGAGGATGTGTTTAGAATGTACTATGTTTGCCAAGACACTAAGTAAGTTCATGGCCCATTACTGGATGGGTGTAAAGTATTTTGCAGAAATTCCGAACGAATTATCCAAGTTACCAAATCATGTTAGACAAATTTTCCAAGTACATGGTACGATTGTGACACACTCTATGAACCAGGGCCAGGTGACACACTCTATGAACCAGGGCCAGGGACCATTATTTCTATGCAAATCCCTTCTTCCAAACTCACAAGAATGAGAGTAGCCCTTGAAGAATTTGACTTTGCAGCAGAACAGTGGTGTTACTTGAACAAAGTACTCAAATTCAAATCGTCCCACAATCTTACCAACAGGAAGAAAAAACCTACCAGTTTTGGTAGGAAAAACCCACATATCACATCCCTAATTGCAGCACTAAACTCACAGAATCACAACTCGAATATGACAACAAGCAGATCCCGCAATATCCATGGCTATTTAGCCAGGCAATACATTACCTTTTGCGATCACTGCTGGTCCCTGAGCGCTAAAACATTGAAATAATCTAGATCAGCGCAGATTTCTTAAAGCACCCATGGGTTGGAGAACATAAAAACACTCAAGGTCATTATATATATATGGCAGAACGAGGTTTGTCCTTGAGTTCTGACTTTATTAACCTTCTCGCTTAAGACAATATGCGGCGAGTTACATACTGACACATCACATTTTCTGGTAAACTCTCCGAGGATTTTTCCTTTTAGTAGCTGAAAGTTCTCACCACATTTCTTTAATGTAGACTGAATTTTCCGACAATGGGACACTCTTAGAGCATTCCAATATCGTACCACCCCTTCTTAGCAGGAGAATATACGCAGATGTAGAGTATGTGGAATAGTCTTACCTCGATAGAGATCGGGGCGAGACGAGTCTTAACAGAAGCGAAAAACAGGACAGTTTTTCAGTCAGTCTGACACTGCTCGGCACCCTTCTTATGACGTCGGACATGCTAAAAAAATTAGGAAAGGTTGGCACTGGCTTTCATCTCAAGCTTGTAATTAACTCGAGATCTTAAATTACTTTTCATCAAGGAGATCGGTTAATCAAAAAAGCCTCTTCCAAACGTAGTAAGTTAAGAAATACCAGTTTTCTTAGGGACAAGCAGAAATTTTAAACTTTTTTATAATTTGATCACGCAAGGGCGTACGCAGGGAGGGGAAGGGGCAGGGTGCCGTTGCCCTAACGTTACCGAATGAAACTTAATGAAAAAACTCAAGAAAAATTATAGTTGCTTAGCAAATATACAAATGCCCTCCCCTCTCCTCCCCCCTTTGCGAACCTTTGTGAAGAGCTGGGAACGCCCCAGGAACGCAGTTTTCGATCACCCCTGAATGCCATAACTTTTGCTATGTAATTTTCCATCATTCACTTTAATAAAAATATTTGGACTGCTACAATATCTTGGCTTAAGTATCTGCTTTAGCTCAAGCGCACCACACATAGCTACAAGCGAGGAAGGCAGGTGTTTAAATTGGGTCAAGCAGAAAAGCTATTCATTGATGAATCATACACGCCTTGAAACGGTAGCAAATTTAGCATAACAAAAAGCCGAAAGCATTAGAATTTTCTCACAGTACTTAAGAAAATGAATAGACAGACTTGAGGGGGAAACATAAAAAAAGTTTACTTGTTACAAAAGACGCAAAAAAACTGTAAAGAATAATAAAATGCGCTCCAAATGAGGGGTTACAAAATAAATATTACTTTTTTTTGATGGTGTAATATCAATGGGCGCTTAAGAATCAATAAAACAAACGAGGCAGGTATGCAAGATAAGTATGCACAAACGCATGTATGAAGGTAGCTGATCGCAAAGCAATCGAATATTTTGTGCGTAAAATTACGCACTGTCTCGAGAAGTTCCCACACTCGATGACAAGCGCGACAAATAAATTTTGGGTCTCCCTCTCAACAAAACATACAAACGATATGTAATTGATAAATTTTCAATAGCAACGAAAAAAGGTGCAATATTGGAGCAATTTACACATTACTCGTTGCTTCCCACCCCGGCTTAAGTGCCTGTTGGCGCGTTAAAGAGCAGCAACAACAATAGCAAATAACAATAATGTGGCACAGCAACTGTCGCTTTTAAGAATGTTCAGCAGCAACAACAACAACAACAACAACAACAACAACAACAACAACAACAAGAGGAAAATGGTTTAATGGTTTTGTAATTTTAATTTTTTTAAATAACACACACACACACATACTTACGTAGGTACGTACTTTTTTGTTATCGAACAGGTGTTGCAACATTTTGAACGACGTAAAACATGAAGAATATGAATCACTGCAATGAATCAACAATAAAAGATTGGCGTAATAGCGCGCTAACCGGAGCAGGGGCAATGTGACAATTTATTGAAATGAGGGCGCCACACACTGGGGAAATTTTATTTTTTTTCGGACAAAAATTAAATTTCCAAAAAAAAATTAAAAAAGTGAGTTTGGATTGTTACCGAGTGTAACATATCGTCGCTCGCTTGCCAGAGATATGAACGTGAAATTTTCAGATTTTAGGTAATAAGCTCATGTGACTAATCTCTCGTTTATCTACGATTCACGAGAATCCTGGGTTTCCAAAGTACCAGGAACTCCCGGAAATTTGCAATGCCAATTTCATGAATGTGTAGTTCAATCTCTGAAAATTGTGCCAGAAAAACGAATGTGCTACACATTCATGTTTCTGGCGGAACGAAAATGTTTAAAAATTTAGTTTCAAATTTTTTTAAAATTTTTGTTGAGTCAGAAACACGAATGTGTAGCAAATCAAGAATGTATTGCACTGAACCACAGACACCATGACGTATACGTAAGAATTTTGGTACACATTCGAGTTTCTGGCTCAACGAAAATTTAAAAAAGTATAGAAATTCAATTTTTAAACATTTTCGTTGCACGAAAAACATGAATTTGCTACATATTCATTGTTCTGACACAACGAAAAATTTAAAAAATTTACTTTGGAAATTTTAAAAGAGGAATTTATGGAATATTAACCTAAACTGTATCAGTGGAAAGAGTAATTTGGCAAGTTTTCTGGGTTTAAGGAACCATTTATTTTGGTTTTTATCTTTGGCGGCATACCATTGTTCGGATTCAGCACACCCAAAAGCTTTTCAAACCTATGAGTAACCCTCTGGGATTTTTTGGCTGTTGTACAGCGTTATCATGGTTGGCAATTCGTCAAGGACACACTTGAAATTGTACTCAATACAAAAATCTATTTTTGCAGAAGGAAGTTCGCAGGGCCATCAGAGCGTTAATAAAATTTTTTCGCCGATACTAACAACTTTCAGATATATTTTTTTAGTTCATAGCCTTATTACTATAGATTAAATCAGTGAGAGCCAGCGCTTTCAACCTACTGAGCGCTACAACAACAACGTCATATTTTCTACAACAACATCGTTCCTGGAATCACAAAAAAATACTCGAAATACAACTGAACGAATGTATGTGCGTACATATATAGCTGTATGCGTATGTACCTATGAACTCATGTGTTTACCGTTATACATTCACACCCAAGCGCGGTATTCCTAGAATAATATTGCAATGATTTTTTGTATTATTTTACGAATATGGGTTGTTGTTGTGAGTAACAAAGAACAAGATGTTGTTGTCGAGCGGCAGTGAGAAGACTGAGACACTGCGTGTGGTTGTGAACAGACTGAAATACTTTGCGAGATTTCTCGTATTGTGGTGCAGAGTAATTCCCTGTTTTGAGGTCCTCCTACTATCTAAACCGACATGAACGGATTACCAAAATTACCCACTGTGACCCATCATCAACCAACTGCGTAACAAAAAAGATTGTGTGACTGAGTGCCTAGTTTGAAACTCAATTTTCTATTCTAACGATCTACATATACTTATTTTATACCGTCTCCTTATTCCCCATCCCCCTGTCCTGGGTTGAACTGCGTCAACCTTTATGGATTGTCTCAGCCTTGCCCTGCTTTGATATCTTCTACATAGCTCTAATACAATTAAGCAATTTGTGAACAATGTGACAATGCATTGGTAAATGACACCTTTGACATACACACTCGCATATTTACATAGGTCTTTATCTACGAGTACATTAATGCATACTCATCCAGTTATTGTCTTTTATGGATTTTTGATTTTTTGCTTTTTTCCATGTACCAAGTTTCAATTGTCTGTTGCGCTTTATATTTTTGCTGTAAGAATGCGTTGAAGCCCCTGAATGGCAGGGTCGCGGAAAAGGTGAAAAAAATACAGCCAAATAGGTTATATTTATACCTGCTATAATATTGCAAAAGGTAACGTTTGGCATATATGTACTTCAGAGGCATGTTGCATGCAGGTGCATGCCATTAAGAATCCCTCATTACACGAATTTTTCCATGCACCGGCAGATATTTTGAATTTGTTTTTGTATATTTTCAATATACTGATTTCCTTTCTCGATAAACAATATTTATTCGATAGGGTAATAAGGGGAAAACATAGCCGACTTATTTGAGCGGTACAGTTAAAACAAAACACATAACATAACAAATATTAAAAAAAAATTGAATAAATTAAAATAGAACGAGTAAAATAAAGTAAAAATAAAAAAAAACTTAGTGAAAACAATATAAAATGACCCACAAATGATAAAAAAAAATAACGAAAAAAAAAAATGTAATAAAAAGCAAGTAAGGAAAGCTGTCTTCGGCTGTACCTTTCATGAATAAGCATCACGATTTTCACTGTTCGATCCCCAGTAAAGCCTGTGTGAATTTAAGGTTAGCTCATACCGAAATTATCGGAACTATCGATTATATGGGGGCGATGTGTTATATTGGTCCACTCTCATTGATTTTTAACATCGACATTCCACATTCTAAGGGAGCAATAGTTATTAATTTTAACGTTCCTACCTATATAATATATAAAATTTAAAAAATTTGAAAATTCAGCTCTTAAACATTTTTGTTGCCCCAGAATCGTGAATCTGTAGCACCGTCGTTATTCTGGCACAATTTTCAGAGATTGAACTACACAATTATGAAAATGGTTTTCAAATTTCCGGCGGTTCCCTTTACATTGGAAACCCAGGATTTTAGTTAATCGTAGAAAAACGAGAGTTTAATCACTTGAGCCCCTTAACTGAAATCTGGAATATTTGCACATTCATGCATCTAGCAAGCGAGCAACGATGTCATGGAGCATTTCATTTCATTTCTATATTTAGCCTACCATGACCTGTTGTAGGGTATCACATATCAGGCATCGATATTGTTTTCTTACCTTCGAACATTATTGAAAATTCTTTATGGTAAATTGCTCAACAAAAAGTGTCACTGACAGTTCAGATGTCAAAATTTAAATTGTATTCATAGTGAAAAAGAAAAGATAAAAGAAAGTGCAGCCGTGGATAAGTGAGTAATGTTAGGGGAAGCAGAAGAGCTAAGCTAAGTGTCGAATGTTTAACAACTTCAACACGTTTTACTGACTGACTGCACACAATAACATGACAGGATGCTTCAACGAGCTACAAGTGCAGTCAGGTGCGATTTCAGTCACATGAAAGGTAAGCAAACATGATCGAAGGAATCAATATTACATGAGAGTGGATGAAGAAAATATTCAAGAAACCAATAAGTAATAGGGTTAATGTTAAAGTCTTTTTGAAGTAACTTTTAAGTGTTGTAGTCCCATATAATGAGAATAATTTTTCATGGTTTTTCCGTGGGTGTGACATTAGCAGAGTTTCAGGATTAGGATCCTTACGGTTATACTAAAGTTTAGAGAGAGACAGTGAAAATTCGTCTCAGGGATTTTAAAACAGTATTAGACTTGTATATTTTTATATCCGGACTATCTCGGGAACCGCTTGACCAATTTGGATAAAATTTTGAATATAGATAGTATGATTGATTCTAAGACTATCCACTTTGGGGGTGTACAGGGTTGCCACCTATCTCAATTTTTTTTAAGTTAAGATTGTAGATATGCCAATATGGTCATACCAACTAAAGTATTTTCAAGTAGGGTTGCCACAAAGGGTTACCATTTTACCGTATTGTATTTGTATTGTATATTTTTGGGTGGGTTAAATTTTGGATTAATTTGGGACAATTTTGGTGTCATTTTCGGATCATTTTGGAGTAATTTTGGGATAATTTTGTAATAATTTTTGTGTCATTTTTTGGAACATTTCAGGGTCTTTTTGGGTTCCTTTGGGATTATTTTAGGATTATTTTGGGATAATTTTTGGATAAATTTGGGATCATTTTGGGTACATTTAAGGGTAATTTTGCGGTGATTTTAGGATCATTTTTTGTTCGTTTTGGGGTTCAATTTCGGATCATTTTTGGAACATTTATGGGTCTTTTTGGGATAAATTTTACACTATGACAAAATTTTCAAGGTTTTTTAAAAAAAATGCCTCCGGAAAGGTACTAATATACCCAATAAAGCTTATCACAACAGTTTAGCTCGCATAAAGGTGGTGAATCTTGTTACAAGTGTATGGCGAGGCTCTGAGGCTCTGATGAGTCCAAGTTTCTAAGAAAGCGTTGAACAGTTTGCGAAGCAGGGGTAAGAAGCCTTTAAAAGTTCGTCTTTAGTTGGTGGCCTGGTGAAAGATTTCATCGCAAAAGTGATATCTAAATCTTACACTCTTAGAATATTTACAGTTCTGGTATTTAACTATTTTAACTAAATATTAAAGATAAACAAGTAAGGAAAGCTGTCTTCGGCTGTGCCGAAGGCTAAATACCTTTCATGAATAAGCGTCACGATTTTCACTGTTTGATCCCCAGTACAGCCTGTGTGAATTTAACTTTAGCTCATACCGAAACTTTAGCTCATACCGAAACTTTAGCTCATACCGTCCAATCTCATTGATTTTTAACATCGACATTCCACATTCTAAAATAGAAACATTTACGAAATTTCACGTTCCTACCGATATAATTACAGGAGTTATCTACCAAAATCCGTTGATCGGAACAATCGATTGTATGGGGGCTATGTGAAATATTTATCCCATTTCAATGATTTTCAACATCGATATTTTACATATAAAAATAGCGATGCTTCCAAAATTTCGCGTTCCTATGTGTTTAATTACAGGACTTATAGCCCAAAATCCGCTTATCGGAATAATCGATTGTATGGGAGCTATGTGAAATATTTATGCCATCTCAATGATTTTCAACATCGCTATTTCGCATATAAAAATAGCGATACTTCCAAAATTTCACGTTCCTACCTATATAATTACAGGAGTTATCTACCAAAATTCGTTTATCGGAACAATCGATTGTATGGGGGCTATGTGAAATATTTATCCAATCTCGATGATTTTCAACATCGATATTTCACATATAAAAATAGCAATACGTCCAAAATTTCACGTGCCTGCGTGTTTAATTACAGGAGTTATAGCCCAAAATCATCATCATCATTTATTGGCGCTTAACCGCCTAAGCGATTTTGGCCGTTTCGTATGAAAGCACGCCAGTCATTCCTTTTTAGCGATAACGGACGCCAATTGGAAACCCCAAGGGAGTTCAAGTCATCCTCCACCTGTTGTTTCCATCTCAGTCGAGGCCTCCCCCTTCCTCTGCTGCCGAATTCAGGCGACGATAGGAAAACCTTCTGTGCTGGAGCTTCTTTGTCCATTCGCATAACATGGCCCAGCCAGCGGAGTCTTTGGGCTTTAATTCGCTGGACTATGGTCAGATCTGCGTAGAGCTCGTACAGCTCATCGTTAAATTTCCTTCTATACTCGCCGTTGGCATCACGGGAAGGACCATAAATCTTCCGGAGAACTTTTCTCTCAAATACTCCAAGGGCCATCTCATCTTCTCTTGACATTGTCCATGAATCTGAGCCATACATCAGGACAGGTATGATGAGAGACTTATAGAGCGTGATCTTTGTTCTTCGAGAGAGGACTTTACTTCTCAATTGCCTACTCAGTCCAAAGTAGCACTTGTTGGCAAGAGTGATTCTCCGCTGGATTTCTAGACTGATATTATTTTCGGTGTTGATACTGGTTCCCAAATAGACGAAGTCCCTCACAGTTTCAAATTTGTAACTATCAACAGTGACATGGCTGCCAAGGCGCAGGTGCGCCGATTCTATCTTTGATGACAGCAAATACTTCGTCTTGTCCTCGTTCACGGCAAGACCCACTTTTTTCGCTTCCTTATCCAGTCCAGAGAATGCAGCGCTTACGGCGCGGTTGTTAAGGCCAATGATATCAATATCATCGGCATACGCCAGCAATTGCACGCTCTTGTAAAAGATTGTACCATTGCGGTTTAGCTCTGCTGCTCGAATTATCTTCTCCAGCATCAGATTGAAGAAATCGCATGAAGCCTCGTTTGGTTTCAAATGGCTCAGAGAGGTCCTTCCCGATTCTGACGGAGCTGTTGGTATTGCTCAACGTCATTTGACAAAGCCGTATAAGCTTTGCAGGGAAGTCAAATTCAGACATGGCGGCATACAGGCAACTCCTTTTTGCGCTGTCAAAAGCGGCTTTAAAATCGACAAAGAGATGGTGAGTGTCGATTCTCTTATCATGGGTCTTCTCCAGGATTTGGCGTATCGTGAAAATCTGGTCGATGGTAGACTTACCAGGTCTAAAGCCACACTGATAAGGTCCAATCAGTTTGTCTACGATGGGCTTCAGCCTTTCACACAACACGCTAGAAAGAACCTTATATGCGATATTAAGAAGACTAATTCCGCGGTAGTTGGTGCGGTTAGCGGGATCGCCTTTCTTGTGGATTGGGCAAAGCACACTTAAATTCCAATCCGGAGGCATGCATTCGTCTGACCATATTCTGCATAAGAGCTGATGCATGCTTTTTACCAGCTCTTCGCCTCCGCGTTTGAACAGCTCGGCGGGTAGTCCGTCTTTTCCAGGCGCTTTGTTGTTTTTGAGCCGGGATATAGCTATCCTCACTTCATCATAGTCAGGTGGTGGGACGACTTTTCCATCGTCAGTGATTGGGGTATCGGGTTCGACGTCTCCCTCGCAATTTAGCAGTGAGGAGAAGTGCTCCCTCCATAATTTAAGTACACTTTGTACGTCGGTTACCAGGTCGCCATTATTGTCCTTACAGGAGCTTGCCCCGGTCTTAAAACCTTCCGCCATCCGCCGGATCTTTTCATAGAATTTTCGGGCATCATTCCTGTCAGCCAGCATCTCAAGCTCCTCACACTCACGCCTTTCGGCCTCACTTTTGTTTTTTCTGAAAAGGCGTCTCTCTTCCTTCTTTGCCTCACGATATTGTTGCCATACACTGCGGGTTGCGCCCGTTCGCAACGTCTCCTTGTAGGCAGCGTCCTTTTTTTTCGAGGCAGTTTTGCATTCCTCATCGTACCAGTTGTTCTTGCGGGCTCGCTGGAACCCTATAGTGGCCTCAGCGGCGGTACGCAATGAGTGAGAGATATGCTTCCATTGCTCGGTTACATCGTTAGGTCGAGGATTGCCCTCTGCTAGCAGGTGTGAGAGTCGAGTTGTGAAATTATCAGCTGTCTGTGTCAAGCGCAGCTTCTCGACGTCAAACTTTCCTTCCGTTACTGTGCGCACTTTCTTCGTTGCACAGAGGCGTGTGCGTATCTTGGCTGCGACAAGATAATGGTCAGAGTCAATATTGGGACCACGCAGTGTACGCACGTCCAGAACGGTGGAGCTATGTCTGCCGTCAATCAAGACATGATCAATCTGGTTTCTAGTTCTTTGATCAGGGGACAGCCATGTGGCTTGGTGTATTCGCTTATGCTGGAACCTGGTACTACTGATGACCATATTGCGAGCAGCGGCGAAGTCAATCAACCTAGTGCCGTTGGGGGATGTTATATCGTGGAGACTGAATTTTCCAACTGTGGGACCAAAGACTCCTTCCTTGCCCACCTTGGCATTAAAGTCGCCGAGCACGATTTTGATATCATGCTGTGGGCAGCGATCATAAGTCTGTTCAAGTTTATCGTAGAAGGAGTCCTTCTCTGCGTCGTCCGTCTCCTCAGTCGGCGCATAGGCGCAGATAAATGTTATGTTGAAAAACCTCGCCTTGATGCGGATCGCGGCGAGACGCTCGTTCACAGGAGTGAACGCTAATACTTGGCGGCGAAGTCTCTTTCCCACCACGAATCCTACACCACGCGCTTTGCCGCGTGTCTGGCCACTGTAGTATACGTCACAAGGACCGATGGTCGTCTTTCCTTGCCCCGTCCATCGCATTTCCTGCAGGGCGGTGATGTCGGCCTTTGCGCCTACGAGGACATCAACCAGTCGGGCAGCGGTACCGTCCCTAGAAAGGGTCCGGACATTCCCGGTACATGCCCTAATATCCAAATCGTTATGCCTTATTCGTTTTGCCGGGTCGTCAACATTAAAGGGGGTTCTCATCTGAGGCTTTGTATATTTTTTCATTGGAATTCAGTTTTTTACGTGGCGGGTCCCAAACCCAGCGCACAACCTGTTTCGGGGTTTTGGAAAATATTTACACATTTATATAGCGAGCCGCTTGCTTCAAGACAGACGCCCGCTTGCAGCCGCACCTCATGGTGAACAGACGCTACGCAAAAAACCTCGGTGAGCCCTTAAACCAAGTATGTCAGAGTGGCCTTACCGGGGCTCCCTCTCTTTCTGCCGCGGGCCTAGGTAGCTCCCGTTGCCCAGAGTGCACGAACGAGGACGCAAGAGTCGGGATTGAGCAAGGTCACTTAGCAACCACACTCCATTACACTCCCAAAATCCGTTTATCGGAATAATCGATTGTATGGGAGCTATGTGAAATATTTATCCCATCTCTATGAGTTTCAACATCGATATTTCACATATAAAAATAGCAATACTTACAAAATTTCACGTTCCTACCTATATAATTACAGGAGTTATCTACCAAAATCCGTTTATCGGAACAATCGATTGTATGGGGGCTATGTGAAATATTTATCCAATCTCGATGATTTTCAACATCGATATTTCACATATAAAAATAGCAATACGTCCAAAATTTCACGTTCCTGCGTGTTTAATTACAGGAGTTATAGCCCAAAATCCGTTTATCGGAATAATCGGTTGTATGGGAGCTATATGTTATATTGGTCCGATCTTACTGGTTCCGACAAATGATTCCTATATTGGAAAATGGTGGCTGCATACCAAATTTCAGCCAAATATCTCAAAAACTGAGGGACTAGTTTGCGTTCAAACAGACAGACAGACAGACAGACAGACGGACAGACGGACATGGCTAAATCAACTCATCTCGTCATCCTGATCATTTCGGTATACTTATTGATGGGTCTATCTCTTCTTCTTCTCATATTTACAAACATCGGACCAAAGTTATAATACCATTTCATGTTCATGAAAGGTATAAAAAAGTTACAAAATAATAGGATCCGAGTTATCGGAACCATCGATTGTATGAAGTCTATATATCATACGTGTCCAATTGTACTGACTTACACTATACACATTACATATGTGGAAACTACTAAAGGTGCAATATTTTACGTTCCTAACTTTTTAATTGGCGGTAGTTATGGCCCAAATTTCTTATACCGGAACAATCGATTGTATGGGAGATATACGTATATCATAATGACTCGATCTTATTGATTTTCACTCTACACACATCATAAATAGAAAGTACACAAGTTGCAAAATTTTATGTTCCTAACTTTTTAAATGCGGAAGTATTGGCCAAAAACCCTTATATCGGAACAATCGGTTGTATGGGGGCTATATGTTACATTTGCCCGATCTTGTTGATTTTCACTCCATACACGACATAAATAGAAAGTACTCAAGTTGCAAAATTTTATGTTCCTAACTTTTTAATTGCAGAAGTTTTGGCCAAAAATCCTTATATCTGAACAATCGGTTGTATGGGGGCTATATGTTACACTTGGCCGATCTTGTTGATTTTCACTCCATACACTACATAAATAGAAAGTACTCGAGTTGTAAAATTGTATGCTCCTAACTTTCTAATTGCGGAAGTTTTGTCCATATAACCTAATATCGGAACAATCGGTTGTATGGGGGCTATATGTTATATTTACCCGATCGTGTTGATTTTCACTATATACACTACATAAATAGAAAGTACTCGAGTTGCAAAATTTTACGTTCCTAACTTTTTAATTGCGGAAGTTTTGGTCAAAAAACCTTATATCTGAACAATCGGTTGTATGGGGGCTATATGTTACATTTTCCCGATCTTGTTGATTTTCACTATATACACTACATAAATAGAAAGTACTCCAGTCGCAAAATTTTACGTTCCTAACTTTTTAATTGCGGAAGTTTTGGCCAAAAAACCTTATATCTGAACAATCGGTTGTATGGGGGCTATATGTTACATTTGCCCGATCTTGTTGATTTTCACTATATACACTACATAAATAGAAAGTACTCCAGTTGCAAAATTTTACGTTCCTAACTTTTTAATTGCAGAAGTTTTGGCCAAAAAACCTTATATCTGAACAATCGGTTGTATGGGGGCTATATGATATACTGGTCCGATCCTGCCAGTTCCGACAAATGATTCCTATATTACAAAATGGTGGCCACATACAAAATTTCAGCCAGATATCTCAAAAATTGAGGGACTAGTTTGCGTTCAAACAGACAGACAGACAGACAGACAGACAGACGGACAGACGGACAGACGGACATGGCTAAATCAACTCAGGTTGTCATCCTGATCATTTCGGTATACTTATTGATGGGTCTATCTCTTCTTCTCATATTTACAAACATCGGACCAAAGTTATAATACCATTTCATGTTCATGAAAGGTATAAAAATTATTATACTCGTATATGCATACAAATAAGTATATGTATCAAAATAAGTTTGAAATAATATTGCAAATAATACTCAAAAATTTAAGTTAATCAAATCGCAACATGTAGCTTTTCGCTTAATCTGTCCTTGGAATGTGCACATCACCAGCTAATACTAACCCAATATTGATTATTCGCCCAGCGACCTTGCACTTGAATATCGCATATCCCGGGAGAAAAGCAAATGCAGTAAGTGTGCGTGGACTTTTTACATACAATCAGCATCACTTACACTATTTGTTCATTTACTCTAATCTACATATTTACAAATGTATTCATCCAAGCAATCAAGGGGTTTAGCTAACTGTTGGAATATTCCACAATGCCAAGGACGTCTCGCGCTTCCATTGAGAAGTTTTTGCAAATAAGCTTTCAAAAGTTGCTTGTTGCTAACTGAAACTATATGCTTAAAAGCAAGTATTTAAACAAAACTACTTACAATTATATGTACTAGGGTGGGACAATAAGAATCGGGTTTCGTTTTTTTTTTTCGAAGAGCATACAGCAATCGAATTGCTGACCATAAATGGAGGATACTGACCAAATATGACGGTTTTAGGGTAATGGGAAAGCGTGCCTCATCGCCATTTTCCCCACAGTATTTCTCCTAGTTACCAATATTGGAGATGTTAGCGTCTTTCTCGAAACTCTTTAATAAGCGCATTGTTTCTGCAATTTGCCCTAATATTTCCTTAATTTCACTTTACTATATGGTGGCCGCCGTGGTGTAGCGGTTAAGTGTTCGGCCTTCTACACCAAGTCGTGGCGGTTCGATGCCCGGTAAAAGTAACATCAAAAATTATTTAGAAAAATAATTTTTCTAAACGGGATCGCCCCTCGGCTGTAGTTTGGCAAACTCTCCGGGTGTATTTCTGCCATGAGAAGCTTCTCAGTAAAAAATTCTTTTGCTTTGCAAGTGCCGTTCGGAGTCGGCAAAAAACTGTAGGTCCCGCTAACTTGTAGGAAAAACTCAAAAGCAACACACCACAAGTTGGAAAGAGAAGCTCGGCTAAAAATCTCGTTAGAGGTTGCTATATCGCCGCCATATGCAAAGATGTGGGGTGTAATCCTCTTTTTTCAGCTAAGTTTTTAGTCAGTACACTGCAATGCTCTTCAGTGGTTTTTAACGCACCTCTTTTAAAGTAATTTTTTTTTGCCAAGACCCACAACTTAATATATAACGGTGGGTTTAACCCTAGCTTTAACTTCCTTAATATTTGATATTAGCTTGTGTTAGTTGGTTTAGCTTGTAATCAGTATCCCTTACAAGAAACCTGTATTTTGTATAAATATGATTGCATGGAGAATCAAATACATATGTACTTATGTACATAGAATATCGATTTCCGTAGTTTACAATGCCAAGGACAATATCTATGTGGCAGCAAGAAAAAAAGCTAGTCATTATTGTATTTTTAGTAGTGCGATTTGAAGTATAAAATGTGCATGCATATGAGATAATTGCGGTAAAAAATTAAAGGATATAGGATAAAATTATAATTGAATTAAATTAATTCAAATAATATATAATAATATAAAATAAAATAATTAAAATGATTTTTACCCAATGACCATCTCTGGAAGGTTTACAGAATGTGTTCCAAATTTGATCGACCAATCCCTTTAGGACGCAACTTGAACCAACGCTTCCACATTCTTCTTAATTAACCCTCTTTATATATCTATCGCGGTCCTTACTTCTCTAACCCTATCCTTATATCCATCCTTACTCCCCTATCCCTATTCCTATTCCCAAATCTAGGGCGACACTTTCTTCAATATCTCGGAAACAGGTCCTTAAATAGGACTACGTGAATCCCTGTTAAAACCCTCATGAACACCTTTCATTTGCTACCCTTTTTGGTTAATATATCGGAAGCGGGTTCTCATATAGGACTTAAAATGTCTCCCTGTTAAAACTCTCTCTATAGCACCTTTCATTTGATGACCATACGGCACAAACACTTTCTAGGGCCACACCTGGCCTACATTTTGGTTAATATCTCGGAAACAGGTGCTCATATAAAACTCTCATCAGCTCCTTTCATTTGATGCTCATATCGTAAAAAGTAATTCAAGCGTAACCCCGGTCCACATGTTAACCAGTCTTGTAAGCTTTTGTTATAATATCTCAGCATTTAATTTATATAACTTTAGCCTAGAAAATATCTATATAACGCAACGTTTACGAATAGTATCTTAAGCGCCAATGATTTGTTCTATTGCCACTCAGCATAATTGCTTTAAACACTTGTAAACTAAGAAATTAAGGAAAATGTTAAGTCTTAATGAAAGCAGTGGTGCCACATGGTGCAAAATTACCCTTTTTGAGGGATATTTTATTACAAAATTTTTCAAAGGAAAAAAGGGACATTTTTAAGTCTCTCATATAAAAAAAGGGATATTTTAGTTGCGGGATTGTCAACGTATAAATGTAGTGGTTATGCTGAAAGTAAATTCACAAATCGTCTACTGAGTAGATCACTTATTTTTAAATATTTTTCAGAATTTTCTTTTAAAATTTATTTCAATAATGCCCTGTTTCAAAATTTTATTCGAAAAAACGCCCCATCTCATCTGAAAATATATAGATTTTCAATGAGTTAGGAGTTTTTCAAACTCATTCTCTTATAGGGCGTACTTCAAGCGAATTTTTAATTGGGGCGTCTTTGAAAACACACTTGAAATAGAGCTTTCATCAAACAAATTTCGAGATAAGGTGTTTTTGAAAATCCCACCGGATTTCTCAATGGTTTATGAAGACTGGTCAAGTGTGCCTCTCTGGCAACCACTTTAAGCTAACCTAAGGCTTTCGAAACGGCACTTGGATAATATTAAAAGTCAGTGACCTATCAAATTGTTTACTTTTCTTCCTTCTCTACCTACGCATATTAACCAATTTTATTTTTTTTTTTTTGCAATATACAATATTTTTATTAATTTATTTTCCTACTTGTTTGCTTTATTTGCTGCTAATTTATTTGCATTTTACACGTTCACATCCCGTGACAATTGTTCTTTGTTGTCGGCGACATCGCGTTTGAGCAAATGGCACTTTAATTGGCACAAAAAAAGCAAAAAAAAAAAAAGAAAGCGCCAAAAGTTGTTTGTAAATAGCAAAACACAAAAAATAAAAATAAGAAGGCAAATGGTTTTACGGTGGGTGTTTATATATTTCAACTATAGCGATACAAATAGAATGGCCCTCTGGTGCCTCTTTCGCCGGAAACACGGTTGTTACTCTTTTCATTTTTTTTCCTTTGGAGCAATATTAGCAAAATATTTTTTATAAGTTTACAACATCACAATCTAGCTTTTTTCCAAAGCCCCAGCGCAATTTTGTCGCAAAACGTTTATGGCCAATTGGCGTCAAGTTCTATGGTTGGATAATCACTGCAGCGAAACCTCAAAATAGTCAGCAAAATACTAGTATACAACTATAATTTTCTGGCAGAACTCATACTAGTCAGGAAATATCTATTCCATATTAGTATACAATTAGATTTTTCTGAAAGAAATCATACCAGTTAAAAAGCACAAAATTCATTCGTTTCGTTTGCTTCTTTTTTTTCTTGTAATTCACAGATGCTTTTTCGTGATAGGGTAAATACAAACTGTCGCTGCTTTCTTAAGAATAGACATGAAAATTAAGGTGCAATGCTTTTTGATTTAGTATGGCACTATTTAGTATATTTCATACTTGTACTTTTTGGACTAGTATGGAGACTAATTCATTTCATAGAAATCATACTAGTCCAAATTGAACTAGTATTGGACTGGTATTTTAGATGAATGGTATGTTCTGGTCGAAATGGGAACAAGACAAAACACTGACTAGTTGGGCCCGGTGCACCACCTAGTTGTAAAGTAGTTTTTAACTAGTAGCTTTCGCTGCAGGGATGTTGCAGCTAAATACAGAATAAAAATTCTTGTTGCATGAAGTTTTCGTTTTGTTAACTTTTTTTTGTAAGTCACTTTTTGATGATACAACCCATTTACGATCAATAATTATTGCTTATTTTTATGGCAAATGTCTGTCCACATAAATTTTTGATTTTTATTGTTGGCAAATTATAATCGCAAAGTTGCATGCACCACAATGTTAATATACAATTGTCTCAATCGCCAATTGTCAAACGTTTTGTAAATACATAGCAATTTGTGAAACAATTTCTTCTTGAAAATTTTGAATTGAATATACATATGATTGATTTGAATGCAAAATTATGTGCTAAAGAGCAATGCTTTCGAAGTCGCTTTAAAGCTTTGTTTGTATGAATGATGAGAAGGTTATTCATTTTATTGTTGTATATTTCTTCTGGCTATATCTGGTAAAACTCTTTAACAGTCTCTTTGGAAATTATCTAAGACTTAACAGCTTCTACATCATATATTCGAATACCCATTTGGCTAGATATATCTCTCTCCTTATCGTTGCTACTTCATGCCTGTTTTAACTAATCTCAATTTACTTTTTAATTGCATAAACAAACCCACATAATCCGTTAGTCATCCATCACATTAGCACCTCTTATATTCCTGGATCAGCTCAAGGAAGTCTCTACGCCCCCTTATACCGAAGTAAACTTTGTTATTTTAACATTTTTTTAGGAAACAAAAATATTTTGACAGTTCAAATGAGTACACAAACGAACAAAGAGACCACGAAGCTACGCGCAAAGGCCAAAATGCTTTTCAAACGCAATGACAATTGATGTGTGGTGATGTGTCTAATATGTGGCGTGGATAACGCTTAGTAGTGATATGAGTGTCTAACATCCGAAGCACACATTAGAGTGGGTCGCGAGAAATATTTCGAAAATCATTAAAGAGTAAGCCAAAAAAAAATAAAATGAAACGAAATAAAATAAAAAAAAAAAACAAGTATCTAAGGAAGTCTAAGTTCGGGTGAACCGAACATTAAATACCCAGCGGTAATTTTCAGAACGGGATAATAATGATATAGGAGGATTTACCTAAAGTTCTTACTGTCTTAGCTATTTACCTTACCGAATTATGTCAATTTATGTGATTTTCGAAATTTTCCATATCGAAAGTGGGCGTGGTGGGGAAGCGATTTCGTCCAATTACATCAGATATGCTCCCTATTATGCTAGTATACCTTGTACCAATTTCATCATACTACCGTAATCAGTTTAAAAGTTATTACCCGTGAAATTTTCAAATATGCCTCCCTAAAAGGTGGGCCATGCCACGCCTACTTTTAAAGATTTATCAAAAAATCATAATAGAATGACTAGGGGGTTCATCCTACCAAACTATATGATTTTAGCCATTTCCGTTACCGAATTATGTCAATTTATGTGATTTTCGATTTTGAAAGTGGGCGTGGTTGCAGAGCGATTTTTCCCAGTTTCAGCAAGTATACTCCCAACGATACTAGTATGCTTTGTGCCAAATTTCATCGTTCTACCCTAAGCAGTTTAAAAGTTACGACCACTCGAATTTTCAAAAATTCCTCCCTTAAAGGTGCCACGCCCAAGTCAAATAGGTATATGGAAAACAAACTAAAATTTAAAATTTTAATTGTATAAAGTTAAACAAAATAATAAGAAAAAAATATATATAAAATACTTTAAAATGGAGGGAAGGTCTTTTCTTATATAAGAAAGGCCATGAGGACCTTGAGAGTTTGCAATCATAACCCTGCAAAAAACTCTGCGATAAATCTCTAAAGAGAGTTCTTCTTGATTGATATATATTGCTATTGTCCACAGCGGGGTATAATTTAATAAACATAAGTAAATTGTAATTTGTTAAAGCAAACGCAAAAGGGGCGTGGTGCAATTTCAGTTTTTTTAGCATACACTTAGGAGTCAAAGTACCCGTTTGGGTATAAAGTGTGTTAGACATTTTGTACCCGTTCGCGTAAAAATGGTTTTAATTGGTCTTTACATAGGACATGCTCAAACAAATGTGTAAAGTTAACTTTAGTCGCATCCTCCTTTACGACTAGTCCCTGAATCATCCTAGACTAATCGCAGTTTTTACAGAGAACGTTCAAAATAATCTATCTGGAACTACTCGCAAATTTAAAATAGGAAAACATTCCACTTTCGACCCATCCTAATATCCTAATCACCCATATAAAGTCACATCCCTGCTGGGTGCAACTGTTTGAGCGCTGCTATTTGAGCTTAAGCCCATAGCTGCCACAATAAGTGTGGGAAAGGCACAGGTGTGAACGCGGCATAATGACTATAAGTAGTGAGTGTATACGATGTGGGAGGAAGAGAACATTTGCTGCTTATAGATTTTCAACAGTTGTTTAGGCTCTTTAGCTTAATTAGAAACAATTAAAGTGCATTTGATGCGATTTCAAGCTGATGATAAAAACATAAATACAATAAAAAGTAAACAAAAACAAACAAAAAATATATATAAGTATTAAAACAATAAACATACCACACAGGATAAGCGCTATGATAATATTCGTAAGAGTAAACAGTGAATTAGTGCGTGACAGCGTAAAATTAAATTTGACAGCAACACTGCAGTAAGGGCAATGCGTAAAGTAAATGAGTGAACGAGTGTGAGTGTCCTAGTATGTGAGATTGAGGATAGTAGCATTACAATGTGAATACTTTCGATAGTGGCATCGATAATTTGAAACTCCTAGTGCGTGGTGTTACTGCTAAAGAATCACAAGGGATTTCGAAAGGATAGAGAAAAAAAAAGAAATTGTTGAGACCGTAAAAAACAAGTGAGGGTAAGTGCATATGCTAATAAAAAATAATATGTGAAATAACATGAAACATGGACATCCTGAAAAATATATGAATACACTAATTGAAAAACATAGAAAAGTTAATACCTAGTAGAAAAAAAAACTATTTTGAAAGCACACAATTTGCAAATGTGATAGAATATGTGTTTTTTATCCCTTCTTTGGCATTGTGACTATTTGTGTGGGCGTAATTTCCCTAGCTGACAATTCAACTGTCAATTTAGTGCACTTCAAACGTCAATTATTTGCTAGGCGAAAAACATGTGATTTTCACATTTTTCAAATAAATGTTCGCACATATTCAAATCATTAAAAAACAATATGCAACTAATTACATATGGGCAATTCCAGTACGACGGCACTACCAGCTGAAAGAGCATCAGGAAGGAGAAAAGAAAATAAAGAAGCATGGGTTAAGGATGAGTTGATAGTTTAGGTCTACAAAGTCTTCTCTTGTCAATTTTGGTTTTGTGACAAACCGGTTTCGGCGATTCGAAATCAAACACTGAAGATGACGAATCGCCGAAACCGGTTTGTCACAAAACCAAAATTGCCAGATCTGCGTAAAGCTGGTACAGCTTATCGTTAAATTTCCTTCGATATCTACTCGCCGTTGGAATCACGAGAAGGACCTTAAAATCACAGTATTATTGTTCTGGACTTTTGAAAAGCAGTGGCTTTTCTAGAAGGCTTGATCTCATGATTTTTTCAGACCAGTGGTGACCTCTTTTAATCAGTGACTTATAAGCACTGACGATTACAAAACCGGCTGCCGTTCTCCGACTGGGTACTTTTTTCAAGCCAGGGACGAATCTTTCGTAACCGGTGACTTTTTCGATTAAGTAATAATTCGGTCCCAAAAAACGCCAAACGCTTGAAAAATTATCTTGAAGTAACTGGGCATATTGCTAAAAGTGTCTCACATTACTTTTGGAAACAATTGCTTACAAGTATTTTAGTCATACACAAATAGTGTAACCAACCTTGGAACTACCCTTATGTTCACTGTAACAAAATATTAACTTTTACAACGAAAACGCGTTAAAAATTACCGGAAACTACCTACAGAGAAAAAACTCACACGTAAGTGAAAAATAATTTGCGCGAACATTCGCACTTCCCTACTACAAAGGACTCGCAGTAATGTACGCAGAGTGACAATTTAGTTGTCACAAGTCACTACAAAAATGTGGGGAACTTATTATTGAATTTTTGCAAACCACAAATTAGCGACGATTCAGAAAATGACCAAACTATTATTATGAATGAAGGTATATTAGCAGAAGCTAGTGCGCATTTTACTTGAGTCAACATAAAAAAAACTGATTGCATTCTAATTTGCCACCCATTTCAGCCCACTCGACTTGGACGACATCCGGTCATAACATTCGCATTTACGCGCAATTTTCAAACATTAAAATTAGCTAAAGAACTTTTATGTGTGATATTTTTTTGCTTAGGCTGACGTAACGGGTACTTAAAGTGTCACACGTGCTATTTGATGTGGTGTGCCACACAGTTATGTTATTTCTTTAGTACCGCAACGCGCGCACTGTCATTATCTGTAGTACTGCCAGGTAATTATAAAGTCATCTTGACGTAATCAAAAGTGACAATTACGCTCATTGAACAGCCAACACTTGTCATACGAACATACATACATATATATCAATCTATGAATAAGCTAATTTATACTTACATTCGATTTGTGACGTATTGATCTATCGAGTGGACGCACACTTGTCATTAGTGCACCATACAAAATGTGGTAAGTGGCGGCAAACGTTGTTGCAGCTGTAGAAATTTACCTCACACCCATATGGTGTGATGTTGGCTTTGACTTGATTGGAAAAAGTCAATAAAGCAATATTGTTCAATGAAATGAAAAAAAGTTTGGTATTAGTTAATGCAAGCCACTGTTGGAAATTAGCGGTAAATTGTCATGCGTCATTAGTTGGAGTAGTGGTACAATTAGAAATTACCGTTATTGGTAATTACTAGTACAATTGTGATGTAGGAATGTATGTACTTTCTAACAGATTAGCAGGTCTAACCTGTGTTGGTAATATCGTGTAACCTATGTTGGTAATACCTCTTCCCTTTCTGCAAAATCAGGTGGTGATAGTACTAACTTAAGCCCCGAAGCGTATTTTTGCGATCGCACAAAATTACTTTGCCAACGGAACTGTTGCAGTTTGATTCGGGGAACTATGCTTATTTCCGCCTAGAACTCGTAAAGATGATAGTTCCCTCAATACTTCTCACAGGGCCATAGATCTTCCGGATAATTCTATTTCGAATACTCAAAAGTCTACTATGCCATTAAACCCAAGCACATCCATTTAATGGTCTATTAGGTAATTTCTAGTTTTTAGTTTCTGTAAACATCTTTGCGTGAGATGCGAGTGTGAGATGTGTGTGTATATCCAAGTGCTTTGCTGGCGCTTTGTTAATCGAAGTAGGGGATGGAAAAAAAGGAAATTTAAGGAAAGGAAAGTAAACGAATGGAAAGGAAAGGAAAGGAAAGGAAAGAAAAGGAAAGAAAAGGAAAGGAAAGGAAAGGAAAGGAAAGGAAAGGAAAGGAAAGGAAAGGAAAGGAAAGGAAAGGAAAGGAAAGGAAAGGAAAGGAAAGGAAAGGAAAGGAAAGGAAAGGAAAGGAAAGGAAAGGAAAGGAAAGGAAAGGAAAGGAAAGGAAAGGAAAGGAAAGGAAAGGAAAGGAAAGGAAAGGAAAGGAAAGGAAAGGAAAGGAAAGGAAAGGAAAGGAAAGGAAAGAAAAGGAAAGGTAAGGAAAGGAAAGGAAAGGAAAGAAAAGGAAAGGAAAGGAAAGCAAAGGAAAATAAGGGAATGAAAGAAGAGGAGTCGAAAGGAAAGGAAATGAAAGGGGAGGAAAGTAAAGGAATGGGAAAAAATGGAAGAAAAGGAAAGTAAAGTAGAGAAAAAGAAGGGAAAGCAAAATTGAGGAAAGCAAAAGAAATTAAGGAAGGAAAAAACAAGAAAAGTAATAAAAAAAAGAAAAGAAAAGAAAAGAAAAAAAAAGAAAAGAAAAGAAAAGAAAAGAAAAGAAAAGAAAAGAAAAGAAAAGAAAAGAAAAGAAAAGAAAAGAAAAGAAAAGAAAAGAAAAGAAAAGAAAAGAAAAGAAAAGAAAAGAAAGAAAAGAAAATGCGTTAGTCATTTTTGATTCGTCTATGAGTCATTTATGACTCGTCTTTGGAAAAAACCAAAAAAACATAATAAAATGTAGTTTTGTGCAGAATACACAGGTTTACTCACGAGTACTTGTTACTCACGCCTTTTTCTAAAAAATAATCTAAAAAATAATTATTATATTTACTTATTTGACTTCAGTGCACCTTAAAACTAATCGTAATGAGATTCTAGCAATAAAAAATCCATTATTTATATTTATTACCAGAATTATTGAAACAGTAAAAGCTATAAATGGCTGGCAAGATAGTGAGCCCTGCACATATAAATATTTTAAGACAGCTGTGTAAAAGTATGTACTTAGTCAAAAAAGAACGAAATCATAAACACGCAAACAACTCATCTATGCGCCATGCAGCTAAGCTAAACCGCCTACCCTATGCGCACCTAATCAAACACACATAAACATTTTGGTAAAAAAAATAAACAATGAACAACAAAACCTTTTCATTTGTTTAGGTAATAATATCTACATAAACTAAAACCGCCACCAATCAAAAGATACAGTGCAGTCTCGCCGCCAACAACAGTCCTAGCACGCCCGATGACCTGACTGATTGTTTAACAATTACCAAATTACGAAATTGCCATACCGTGAATTATCCTCGCACATTATCATATTTCTTTATATCTCTCAATATGTGCGTGCGTGCGTGTATCGATATATGTTTACATAACATGTGGCAAGTTGTTGCGAGAAGAGTTCAGGTGTTCCGGTTTACACTTCCAGTCACCCTAATAAATATGAATTAACATAGAGCGATATCTACTAAGTTTTTACGTAACTGTACTTAAATCATTGGCCCATATGTCTATTTTCGCGTCAGCACACCCTTCTTGTGGTCATCGCTGATTACATAGACATATTTAGCCCCCATCCCACCCACTTGTATGCCACTATCCAACTATGCTTGCATGTGTAGTTATTAAAACATATCAGTGCCTTCGTTTGTATCGTGTTGCATGCACGTCACTTATTGCATCATTGTCATTTAAATTGTTATTGTCCTTATGCTATTTATTCATGTTACTTCATTAACATATATTCATTGTTGTTGCTGTTTTATTACTTTTTTTCTTGCTTTGTTTGTTAGCATATTTGTCTTTAATTGACTGTTGTGACCAGAGGCGTAGTCAGTTTAAGATCAAACATCTAACAGAAGCGTATCTTACGGATTGTATTCAGAATCATTTTGGCCCGTGACAGTTTTTTAACTGTGGAGGATATTTAACTTAAAAATCTTATAATTTTAAACGAGTTAAACTTGTATATTTGTATATCCGGTCCTATCTCGCGCACCGTTTGACTGATTTGGATGAAATTTGGATTGATTGTAAGACTATCCACTTCGGTGCTGCCACTTGGGTAGGTTTACAGGGTTGCCACCTCTCTCAATTCTTTATAAATTATGAAGAAAGATATGCTAATATGGGTATTAAATGAAAGGTATTTTAGGCGACATGCCTACTAAAATATTTTCAAATATATACATTGTATTTGCATATTTTAAGGTCCTTATGGGTCACTTTGGAATAATTTTGAGACTATTTTGAGATCATTTATCGTTCCATTTTGGATCATTTTGGGACACTTTTGTGGTAATTTTCGGATCATTTTGGGTCATTTTGTGATCATTTTAGGATCATTGTAAAGTCATTTTTGGGTCATTTTGGGATCGTTTTTACGTCATTTTGCGTTGAATTTTGGATCATTTTGGGAACATTTAAGGGTTTTTTCGGGTCGTTTTTGGATTATTTTAGAATTATTTTTGGGTTATTTTGTGATCATTTTGGGATCATTTTGAGGTCATTTTGTGTCATTTTGGGGTCATTTTGGGATCATTTTGGGATCATGTTTGGGTCGTTTTGGATCATTTTCGAAACATTTAAGAATCTTTTAAGGGTCGTTTTGGGATCAATTTAGCATTATTTTGGGATTCTTTTAAGGTCATTTTGGGCAAGTAAAGTTAGCGCTAATCATGCTATCAGCACTGAGCAAGCTCGGTCACCCAGGTACTATATAAAAAAAAGATAGATGGCAATCCTGTAAGCCGCCCAGCGGCAGTGGAAAACCATGGTTGGAAATTTGAGGTTAAAGTGTACTATCTATATGCCCATTTGAGATATTGGTCGATATACCAAAGAATAAATAAAATTCGCATGGGTGGGAACCCTTCTCGAGAATATCTTAGTTGGTATACGGCCAAAAATATCTTTCATTTGATACTCATATCGGCATATCTTGCTTAATGTTGAAAAAACACATAGGTGGCAACCCTGGAAACCAGCCCAAGTGGCAACACCCAAGCAGATAATCTAAAAAAGAAACTCACTATTTATATATCAAATTTTAAACAAAATGGTCAATAGGTTCTCGAGATAGTGGTCAATATACGAAAGCATAAATCAAATGAAGTTAGGGGCTCCCTAATTGCCAACCCTTCAGAAAATTTTGGTATGCTGCCGGAAATACTTTCCATTTGAAGCCCATGTTGCTCAATATATTTAATAATAATTAGAAAGGTGGCAACCCTGTATACCGCCCAAGTGGCAACATCCAAGTAGGAAATCTTAGAGTGAGGCATACTATCTGACTATGCGCAACATTTTATCCAAATTGGCCATTAGATTCCCAAAATAAATGGCAGTGGATATACGGAGGACTTATTTCCAACTGACTGGTGCTACCTCTGCCAGAAGTTGTGGTCAAATCAAGAATGTATGAATCGGTTGAAATCGGGTCAGAGTAAAACTTTTACGTAGCCCCTTTTCCTCGTTCAACACGCACATGGAACTGAAGGAGTCTACTTTATTCTCCAGTATTTCTATATTCACTCCGTTACTGAATGTTATCTTTCCTTACAGAGCTTACACCTCCTCCACGCCTTTTGCATTTTTTTATGCGCTCTAGAAAAAGTGGTATAAAATTACCGTTGATTGTTTTTATTAGTAATGCAATGTTATGAAATAAATTATAATCACCCTATCACGCTTACGCATATTCTATTATTCAGTGGTTGATGACGATTGGATTTTATAGTTTTTGTTGTTGTTATTTTTATTTTGTTTTTCTATGCTAATGTCTTTTGGTAAGGACAAAAACTTCAATTTCGTTAATTAGTGTTAATTTGTTGAAGGGTGTTTTTATTCAAAAAGCTTTTGATGTTTTTGTCATGCTATTTTATATGGTTGGAAAGTGAAAATGTCATAAGAGATTAGTGGCAGCTACAATTTTTTGTTTTAGAAAAGCTAGTATCGATCGGACCGAGAAATGGGAAAGATCTGTCTCTTAAGATATTTCCAATGTACTAACCTCTAGTACTGGAAAGACGATCATTATTGAGGAAATTGTGACCTTATTATCATAGCTTCTGCGGTGAGTTTCCAGTAGTAGTATTGTGTTTGTTTTTCAATCAACTTAAATCCCTTTAATGGATTTAATTTTAACTATCTACCTAGAAGCGCAAAACAATTTCTTTCTATGTTTCTCATACCACGAGTCGAATAAATCTTTATCCCACGCTTGAAGCGACCACATCAGCCGTAGGGGTTGGTCAGCCAACGAAACGGCCGTCAAACAAGGCAAACCTACAGATCAATGACAATTACAAAACAGACACAAATTACCAATGCGGTACAATAACAACAATACAATTGCTATAACATTTTAACTTTAATGCAATAGTAACAGAAATAAATTTTAATGATGCAAAGAAAGGAGTACCCGGATAAGGAAAGGCGATTACTTTGAAGTGACGAAAGTGTCGAGTCTTGAACTGATGTAAGATTATAGACACTCGGTATAAAATGGCCACAAACTAGTAAAACTATTATTGAAGTCTAGGTTCTATATAACCGAAGCACGGAAAAAATTGTTCAAAGTATGGTAAAATTATTTTGAGGAAAAACGGTTTGAAGACTTATTAAGCCTATATATTTGATTTACTCAGGAACTATTAATGCATCGTCACCTTGTTGAATACACATTCAAATATGGATGGTAAAGTCCTCTTACCACGACAATAACATTGCTCTCAGTTCCCATTAGAACCGATCTAGGCAGACCCAGATTTTAAATTCCCGAAATCATACATCACTTTCAAACAATTTGCAAATAAACAGTAGTGAAACTTCTTTTGCGAAAAATTTCCTCTCATATGCTCCCTACTTTCCATGCACCCCTCTGACGAGAGTACACTAATGAACCACGAACAATATCGAACGGCTACGTTGCAAACTCATTAACCGCATCGCCGCAATAAATGACAATAAAAACATGCAAAAACAATAGCAATAACAATAATAACAAGAGCCAAATTGCACTTCATAGTGAAAATGATTAAATGACAAACATCAAATAAAGAGCAACAACAACAAAGATAGCAATTCCACAAGTATGTACAGAAAATCGGCGTTAAGTAAATATCCTGCAGGATATCGATAATGAAAATTGCTAAGGACTATGAGCCACCCCTGCAGTCAAATCATCTAGTTGCGAGTTAGAAAAAAACTAGTATGAGCTCGAATCCAACTGCAAATAAAATAAAATAAAATAAAATAAAATAAAATAAAATAAAATAAAATAAAATAAAATAAAATAAAATAAAATAAAATAAAATAAAATAAAATAAAATAAAATAAAATAAAATAAAATAAAATAAAATAAAATAAAATAAAATAAAATAAAATAAAATAAAATAAAATAAAATAAAATAAAATAAAATAAAATAAAATAAAATAAAATAAAATAAAATAAAATAAAATAAAATAAAATAAAATAAAATAAAAAAATGGAGTAAGGTAAAACAAAAAATAATAGCAAACTAAAAAGTAAAATAAAAACACCTATACAAATAAAAATGAGTTTTAGTACAAAAGAAAAATTGTTTCAAAAACCGTGAATTTGATGCAAAAAAAAAATGAAGAGGAATTTTCAACGCTACGGGAAGACTGGTTAAAATTAAAAACAATCTTTTCTATAGAAACTAGTGGTAAACCAGTATATTCCCTGACTGGTGAGAAGTTTCACTGCAGTCATGATATGATGGAGCTCCCCGAGTGGCGCCGAACAAACCACGAAGGGGTGAGTAGGTAAGCTAAAGTGTCATTGCAAACAAACAATACAAGCATAATTATTAATTGCGAATAATTTTTCTTAAGTCTCATTAAATGAAAACCAACCAAGCGAGCTGTAGGCCGTTCGGACGGCCGACCGCTCCATAGACAAAACGAATTGTCAAACAATAAGAAAACTCACATAAATTTGTAAGCGGACATGACAATAAGGATGCAAAATAACGTGAAATATGCAGGAGTGTGTGTGTGTGTTTTTGTTCGACCAGTGGTTTGGGTTATATTGAATGCTTTGCTGCTGCACCCCAGGCAGCCCATCGGCATTGTGACTTACAGCAAACTATCCATTGTGAGCTTATGTTTACGCATCTCTTTACAATTTCCCATTCCTGTATGCATGAAAGAGAAAGTGGAGGACGTCGATAAGTGCAAAAGTGCGTGTTAAGTCGCAACACAGTGCAACTGGACGGACGGACAATCGCGTTTATGAGCTGAGGTATGAAGTATACACAAAAGACTTGGTAACACCCACTCAGCGGCGAACAATGTGAAAAACGAAGAGATTACAAATAAAATCTCATACAACGGTATTTCGGTACGCATTATTTACACATTTTTACAACACACCATAAAACAACAACAACCACAACACTTTCAGCAATAATTGCAAATCGCCACTACTCCATTAAATAGGCTGTGGACGGAAGCAAGTTTGGAATATTTTTTGAGGCAGAAAAGTTTTGTGTGAGCGTAAGATTAATACTCTTCCTGTGGTCACGTGTTGGGGCTTAAGGCTGCCTTAGCAAGCTCGCACAGCTCAACGTAAGGCAAGGTTGTATTTGTTTCAGTTTCGGTACTGTTTGGCGGTTTTAGTGGGCGTGTCAAAAATTAATAAGCGCACTTCACAAGTTAAGTGAAGTGTGAATTTTAGCTTGGCTGAATGCTGCATTCTTTTGAGGATTTTCCTCTTTTTCCATAGCACAAGAATGGGAAATGGAAGGGGAAGGATTTGCTTGAGTAATCAAATTTCTGTAATATACTAATAATCTTTTTAAATGAAAATTGAATAACAATACCTTCATTACTAGGTAATTTACTTATTGAAAGCAGCAAACAAAAATATAAGTCGATAAACCCCAGCTCTTGTAATAACAGCAACCTTTAACGATAATGAAGCATTGGTTCGCTTTACAAAGCTCTTCAATCGGAAAGGCCATCCAACTTTATTTGTTTCCGAAAAAGCCATCTGATGAGGAAAATTGGACCCACCGAAACATGTAATGGTATCCATCGCTGTGTGAATCTTTGTCAATTTTCTCTAAGCATTAAAATTCATAAAAATTCGAAATATCAAAAATTAGAATGCCCTAGTGCTAAGTAAAATAGTACAAGCAGGTAGATCAATTTTCGAGCTAAGCTCCAATAAGAAACATTTATTAGTTGTTGTTGTAGCGACAAAAATACTCCTCGTAGGGTATTGGGAAGTGTTGTCGGTAGTGACAGCTCTTTCATGGGTATGAATTCTGTGCGCTCCGGTACTATCATCTTGCGGTCCTTGCCGGACTGAAATGGAAGCGATTTGGAGCAGTGAAACCCAATTGGTCACCTTACCCCTCCTTCTGTAAGGAAGAAGAAGGTTAGTAATGAGATGTGAGAGTTATTAACTTTTGTGGATTTCAATTGCGTATTACGACAGGCATACTTGCTGTCTTCTATACCCATAACCTAGAGGGGATCATGGACTGTACTGTTATAATTTTTCACTCAAAAGTGAAAGCTAAACTCAGGTGTCTACCATGATGCCATCGTCTTTAAATTGAGGAAAAAATCTTTTAATTAAGAAAGCAAAATAAGGAAACTTTTTTCTGAGTGTGTGCTGGCGACTGAACTTTTTTCAAGGAAACTTTTACTTGTATTGAGGAGATTGAGCCTTGCAAGTCAAAGACAATATTGAACCTCAATTAAGGAAAAACTCTTTAAATTAAGGTTATTTTTAGTTAAATTAAGTAAATCGATATAGGGAAAGCGTGTACGAACCTTTTTTCTACCCATCTTAAGTGACCTCATCTGCTTACCAGTCAACTCTCCTATCTAGGCAAATATATCAGTTGCCGTACCTAACGATGTTTCCTTTACAATTTCAGTTTTTAAGAGGGCATTCGATTAAATAAAAACATAAATATGGCGGAGCAAGGATCTTAATCAGAATTAACATGGCAGATATACTCATAAAACTATGTAGTATATGCAGGGTAAGGAGTACGTAAGAGGTTCATGATAAGTTTACAAGTATTCTCATGTAAAAGTAAAATGTAGCAACAGAAAAAAATAAATAAGCACAACAATAAGGACGCCCCACTGAGCGGAATGAATGACAGCGAATAGGTACGAGATACTTTCCATTTCGATAAGTGTTCAAGTAATCTACGCCAAAAGGACTAAGTATAAAGAAAATAAATGAGAAAACCACTTCAGAAAGTGAACTTAGGGATGCAAATAGATTTTACTTTTAGATATGGATACATTTCATAAATCTACAGATAGGTATGCTTACATATTTATGGCATACAGATACAATACAACTGATAAATAGAAAAATCATGCAAACAGACTTACTCGCTTATAATCGGAATAAGAAAGAAGAAAAAATATGAAATCATAGAAAATTTTGCTGTTGATGCAACTTTTTCGGTGAGTACACACAGGCACTTGGTGAGCTAGTCAGGCAAACAGTTGTAAGTACAGGAGCGTACTCTAGGGTTGGTTAGAGGGTCGCTAACCCCACAGAGAGAAGAAACAACTAGAGCAGATATTTTCTGTGACCTTCTGGTCCACTTAAAGCAAGTTGTGAAGATTGACCTTGAAAAGCGCGGTTAAATAAAAAAATTTCGGTTGTTTTTGTTCTTGTTGTTTTTGTTGTAACCGTACTTCGTCCTGCCTAAAAAAGTTACTGACGGACCAATCAGGGTTGTTCGGATGTTGGCAGTCCTTTGCCGCATATAAATCCGGTACGTTCCGGTGAATAGCACCTTGTGGTGCTAGCCCGACAGCCTTGGAAACGATTTCGTTGATCCCGTAGTCAGGGATTTTAGTCGCCTCTTACGACTGGCATACCTACCCCAGGTATATTCCAAACCCGTAACCTACTGAGTTCGCTCAAAAGGGTTAAGGAAGACCTTTTTGTTAAGAGCTTCCCATTAGCCAAATCCTTAGCCTGCCTTCTACTCAGATAAACAATCCACTATTAAACTCTGATGTCTAATCTGTACTTGCAAGAGAAACAAGATAATGAGACCTCAATAGAGCGTTTGGGAAGCTAGACAATTTCGCTGTGCGTTTTTCAGCAGACCAATTGAAAGCAGTTCGACTGCTTAGATTGAAGATCCTCTTGACCGTGAGCGACTCGACTCAACTCAGATAGCGCGTACATCCTACTTCTTTTGTAAGCCAACAAGCGTGCGTTCAGAAAATCGATTCGGGGGCGTTCTTTAGGGAACGCGTCGATCCCCAATTTAGAGATCTAAAAACGGAAACCGGATGGCTGGTGAATAAGCGGAAACGAACCTAATGAGAGGTGCTCCTAAGATCTTCGTAGGCAAACTCCCTGTCAATCTAGCTCAACTTCGGACTGGATTAAGGTTACACCTTTACCTATTCAGCCCAATCCCCGACATACCAAATGTATGCCCGACATGTGGTTTTCCCCCTTACATAATTCAGTTCCCTCTTTTGATCAAAGCGTAACTACTTCACTGTATTCTTATAGAAATAGAAGGTCGAGAAGGTATTCTAATGGTGGCTGCAAAAGTTCAAAGGTAAGGGCGATGGCAGTTGAGACGACGCGTAGTGATTTGAAGTGCTGCAACAAGGATGAGAATGATGGGCGAGATACCAAAAAAAAACTCAACAGCATATGCAAAGGCAGAGCTCTGGCTATGTTTTGCATAATTTGAAAATTTTTCAAAATGTGAAATATTCGTGAAAAAATGGCAACAATACTTAAGAGATGTAGGGGAGTTTTTTTCAATTCCATGCATACAAAAGCATTAGAAGCTGCTACAAGACGATATTTCTACTTTACTTATTGTTGTTGTGAATCACTAACAAAAGGACATCGATATGATGCGTTGAATTTAAAATTGAAATTGTCGTTGATGAGTTCAAACGGGAAGGGCAGGAAATGGTAAAGGACAAAAAGCAAGAAATTGAGAAGGACTGTTCAAGAGGTGAATTTGAGGTGGCAGAGATTGCAGATAGCAAAAGAGCGACAAAACAGGAAGGTGTGAAAGGACGCAAAGAAATTGAAACGCATAAAAACAGAAGAGGGAGAATGCTCGGGAAATGGTATGCAAAGCGATGGCGCAAAAATCAACGCTTTGACGCGCTCAAGCGCCGACGACGAGCACTTGCAATTATCCAAAGGCAGGACCTCTCCACCCGAACCCAGAAGTGACGGCATGTTGTACAATCATATTTACAAAACAAAACAGACAACCACAAATGTGCCAACACAAATCTCAGACAAAACTCAAGTAGGCAATACAATAGTCGAATGATTTTGAGGCAGCGCTGGCGCAAAGCTGAAGGATACTCTTATGGTTAACTCAATTCATAGGATATCATTGCTTTTGGTATTGTTGTTCTTGTGATGCAATCATATGGAAGTAAGAAAAAATTAAAATCATTAAAAATTGTTGAATTTCACAGTCGTGGAGCGTCTATGACCTTCTCAAGTGGTTGGTTTGATTATTTCGCCCTGAATTATAACGCGTCGCACTTTTGGCGATTCGAATGCAAATCAGCAGCGTTCGGCACAAATGTACAAGCATGGGGACTAACAAAAGTTTGCTTTCATCCCTGAAGATGGCCTTTAAAAATTGCGGGAACTCGCCAGAAAAAAATTTATTTTGTAAAGGTTGCCTCCATTGGGGATATTTTGTATCATCGTATAAAATACAGCGACAAGAATAGACCCGCAATGGTAGAGAAAGGGAAGTGGAAAGGTAAATGGAAAGAAAAGAATATGGAAAATGTTAAACTGAAGGAAAATGAAAAATAAAAAGAGATAAATCGGAAATAAAAGAGGAAAAGTAAACGAATGGACAAGAAACCATTAAAGAAAAGGAAGCCCAGTGACATGAGATAGGAGAAAAATGACACCAAACAAGGGATATGAAACAAAAGAAAAGTCGCAATGACAGGGTAACTGAATTTGGTAGAGGAAAGGGCAAAGGAAAGGGAAGAGAGAAAAGAGAAGAAATGGGAACTGGAATACGTATATGGAGAGGAAAGCGAAATGGATGGGGAAATAGAGAACGATGGGGCAAGGTCTAGGAAATGGAAAGAGGGGAAGATAGGGAAGTGTTATCGAAGGGAAAGGAAAGTGGAGAAAAAAGTGAAAACGGAATTGTTTATCGTCTCAATAAACACACCCAGGAAAACGAAAAAAACAGGCACAGGAAGTCGAATGGAAAGCAAAAATCGAAATCGAAAGAGAAAGGGAAAGGGAAAAGGAAAGGGACAGGGAAGGGGAAAGTGAAACGGAAAGAAATATGAAAATTGAGAGGGATAGGAAAAGGAGACTTCATATACTGATAATGATGGAAAGAGGGAGGGATATGAAAAAGATGACATTAAGGAGGGTGTAGAGGTTTAGCCCGCGAAATCTAAATACCTAAAATACGGGCAAGTAATGTTCTTGGCAGAAAAATGTCTGTGAGAGGATATTTGTTAGAGTAGCTTAAAAATTGGTGTCAGATTGACTTTCTTCAATTCCGCCAGATTGTAAAAGTACTTTACTTGGCTTAGCCTTCCCCTTATTCTGAAGGTCTTTTCAGGAAACACGTCGTGGTACATGGCATAATAAGGAATATAGCACTATGCTTTGCTTGGGGGGCTTTCTCGCCTCACTTATTGAAGATATTTCTATACTTCAAAATAAAGTATCGTACGTAACCGAACATTTGTTCTTTGCCAAGTCCTGCAAGAGCCCTTTTCGCGGATTACAAATTTATTGCTGCAATTAAATGTAGATATTCCACCAAGTTCACCGCTAGCCTCACACAACTCAAGTTTGGATTTGCATTTCGGCATATTTAAGAAATGGCATTTCTATTTTTTTTTATTACAGTGATTTATTTTTGTTTTTGTTAAGACTAAAAGCTTTTAGCTGCCACCACGTTCTTAAGAATTGCTCGCTTGAGTGCTTTGTCATTGATCGAGTAGTGGGACTTGAAAAGCTTTAGGTATCGACAGGTTTGTTAGCGATCAGTTTAAGCGAAGATATAGGATGTAATTGTGTCTATCTCCACCTAACAAAAAAATCACAATACCCAGTGGCATCATGCAAAAACTCCTTTGGCCATTTCTGAATAAATAAACGGCTCGACAATTAGCCTGATTTCCAGCCTATAAGAGACGTGTTTGAACATTATCCTGAGATGTATGGACCTTAAACCTGTTCTAAAAATTGTATTCAATATCACGGATATTGGAAAGAGAAAACTTCCCCACTCCCGGAACAACGAAATTTTAATTTCACTGTAGTTCGAAAAGTAGAATAATATGCAACCGGGGAGAGTTTAACGATTGGTTGATTACAACATGAAAAATATGAATCTGACAATGATGAAAAGTTATTATTAAACCAAGCATCAAGCAGCTGAGGAGCACGGATTTGAATAAAATTACAATAAAATTTGTTCATGATTGTCAATACTCAAGTAAAGTTCAAAGAATTGAAAAAAAAATCCCTGCATTCAAAAACATTATTACGCCAATAACAATAAAGCAATTTTAACGCTACAATAAAATTGTCAAACAATTTAAAAAATATGCAATAAATTTATTTCTAGAAAATAATTGGCGATTGTCCAAGCGATGGGTGGGAAATCTGCTTCGCATTCGAAATTTTTCATTTTTTATTGCCTTACAAGATGTCTAATAATTTCCTATCTTTCAAATAGGTTTTCAGCTTTTGTAGCACTACTACAACCACAACAATAGCAAAGTGCAACATGGCATCAATGAACAGCAGCGGCATATTTAGAATTTATTGAAATTATCATTGGCACGCTGGGCAAAGTACAAAAGCAGTTAATCAAATAAATTTCACCGAGCCACAAATAAGCTGCAGCAGCACGGCAACACTTGGTGCGATAACATGCAACAATAACAAAGAAAAAAATTTAAAACTATGTAAAACTCAACCAGAAGAAAGTGCAAAAGCAGGAAGTGGTAGCTAGTGATTTAGTGTGGCGCCTAGTATACCACACACACACAATACGGCACTCACGCACCGTTGTTCAAGTGAATGTGCAACATGATGTTGCAAGACAAGTGGCAAGGGCAATAAAAGCGTGTAGTTTGTAAGGTTATAAGTATAAGGTGAGTCAATTGATTAACGAAATGTGAAAATTTCTTTTAATGTGAAGTAAATATATTCGTTTGGAGATCAATGTTAAAAATTCATTATATTTTTTTAATTTTAATTGTACTTCGTTTTTTGTTTCATTTCGTTTTTTTTTTTATTTAATTAAATTAAATTAAATTAAATTTGTTTTAATTCATCTTAGTCTATTTTGCATTATTTCATTTTAGTTCATTTCATTATATATAATTTTATATTTTTATTCAATATTATTTTATTTAAACTTTTTATATTTTATTTTATTTTATTTTTTTTTTTATTTTTTTTTAATTTTTTTTTTTATTTTATTTTTATTTTATTTTATTTTATTTTATTTTATTTTATTTTATTTTATTTTATTTTATTTTATTTTATTTTATTTTATTTTATTTTATTTTATTTTATTTTATTTTATTTTATTTTATTTTATTTTATTTTATTTTATTTTATTTTATTTTATTTTATTTTATTTTATTTTATTTTATTTTATTTTATTTTATTTTATTTTATTTTATTTTATTTTATTTTATTTTATTTTATTTTATTTTATTTTATTTTATTTTATTTTATTTTATTTTATTTTATTTTATTTTATTTTATTTTATTTTATTTTATTTTATTTTATTTTATTTTATTTTATTTTATTTTATTTTATTTTATTTTATTTTATTTTATTTTATTTTATTTTATTTTATTTTATTTTATTTTATTTTATTTTATTTTATTTTATTTTATTTTATTTTATTTTATTTTATTTTATTTTATTTTATTTTATTTTATTTTATTTTATTTTATTTATTTTATTTTATTTTATTTTATTTTATTTTATTTTATTTTATTTTATTTTATTTTATTTTATTTTATTTTATTTTATTTTATTTTATTTTATTTTATTTTATTTTATTTTATTTTATTTTATTTTATTTTATTTTATTTTATTTTATTTTATTTTATTTTATTTTATTTTATTTTATTTTATTTTATTTTATTTTATTTTATTTTATTTTATTTTATTTTATTTTATTTTATTTTATTTTATTTTATTTTATTTTATTTTATTTTATTTTATTTTATTTTATTTTATTTTATTTTATTTTATTTTATTTTATTTTATTTTATTTTATTTTATTTTATTTTATTTTATTTTATTTTATTTTATTTTATTTTATTTTATTTTATTTTATTTTATTTTATTTTATTTTATTTTATTTTATTTTATTTTATTTTATTTTATTTTATTTTATTTTATTTATTTTATTTTATTTTATTTTATTTTATTTTATTTTATTTTATTTTATTTTATTTTATTTTATTTTATTTTATTTTATTTTATTTTATTTTATTTTATTTTATTTTATTTTATTTTATTTTATTTTATTTTATTTTATTTTATTTTATTTTATTTTATTTTATTTTATTTTATTTTATTTTATTTTATTTTATTTTATTTTATTTTATTTTATTTTATTTTATTTTATTTTATTTTATTTTATTTTATTTTATTTTATTTTATTTTATTTTATTTTATTTTATTTTATTTTATTTTATTTTATTTTATTTTATTTTATTTTATTTTATTTTATTTTATTTTATTTTATTTTATTTTATTTTATTTTATTTTATTTTATTTTATTTTATTTTATTTTATTTTATTTTATTTTATTTTATTTTATTTTATTTTATTTTATTTTATTTTATTTTATTTTATTTTATTTTATTTTATTTTATTTTATTTTATTTTATTTTATTTTATTTTATTTTATTTTATTTTATTTTATTTTATTTTATTTTATTTTATTTTATTTTATTTTATTTTATTTTATTTTATTTTATTTTATTTTATTTTATTTTATTTTATTTTATTTTATTTTATTTTATTTTATTTTATTTTATTTTATTTTATTTTATTTTATTTTATTTTATTTTATTTTATTTTATTTTATTTTATTTTATTTTATTTTATTTTATTTTATTTTATTTTATTTTATTTTATTTTATTTTATTTTATTTTATTTTATTTTATTTTATTTTATTTTATTTTATTTTATTTTATTTTATTTTATTTTATTTTATTTTATTTTATTTTATTTTATTTTATTTTATTTTATTTTATTTTATTTTATTTTATTTTATTTTATTTTATTTTATTTTATTTTATTTTATTTTATTTTATTTTATTTTATTTTATTTTATTTTATTTTATTTTATTTTATTTTATTTTATTTTATTTTATTTTATTTTATTTTATTTTATTTTATTTTATTTTATTTTATTTTATTTTATTTTATTTTATTTTATTTTATTTTATTTTATTTTATTTTATTTTATTTTATTTTATTTTATTTTATTTATTTTATTTTATTTTATTTTATTTTATTTTATTTTATTTTATTTTATTTTATTTTATTTTATTTTATTTTATTTTATTTTATTTTATTTTATTTTATTTTATTTTATTTTATTTTATTTTATTTTATTTTATTTTATTTTATTTTATTTTATTTTATTTTATTTTATTTTATTTTATTTTATTTTATTTTATTTTATTTTATTTTATTTCATTTTATTTTATTTTATTTTTATTTTATTTTATTTTATTTTATTTTATTTTATTTTATTTAATTTAATTTAATTTTATTTTATTTTATTTTATTTTATTTTTTATTTTTGTTTTATTTATTTTTTTCATTTTACTTTATTTTATTCTATTTTATTTTGATTTTTTTATTATTTTCTGATTCTTTTTTAATTGTTTCGATACTAGTTAATTTTTTTTTTTTTTTTTTGGATGACTAACCCTGTATTTCAGCATACAAATATTTAGTTTTGAGGCGGCATCTCTATCTGCCATGCTCATTAGTTGTTATTTTCTTAATGAGTGTTCGAAAAAATGGTAGGGTGGGCGGAGTAGTGTGTGGCTTAAACCGCAAAAGTCATAAAATTACTTTCGCGCATTATAAATTTTCCACTCAACAAATTTTTTTTTTAGAATATAGCTAGAGCGTGAAATTCAATGTGTGTATGATAACACATAAATAGTGCAAGAGGCGGGGCCGCCACTTTCTTCGTTATTTCAAATATTGACCTCCCAACTCCGCCTGTATGATAACACATAAATAGTGCAAGAGGCGGGGCCGCCACTTTCTTCGTTATTTCAAATATTGACCTCCAACTCCGCCTATTCAATGATCTATTGGCAGCTCTATTATGTGGCAAGTAAACATAAAGCAATTCCGCGCGACAGCTGTGGCTCATAAGTCATTTTCAATCGCGAATTGTAGAATGTGGTGGATGTGGCATTAGTTGGCAGCAGTGTTTGTGGCAATATAGTTTGCTGCTACTGTAACGAATCGCTTTATTGCAACATCTGCCGGGAGTAGCTGAATTGTGTACGCGAATGTAGTGCGCAATTATTTTAAAGCAGCTCATAATCATTTGTAGACATTATACCAAACTAACTATACATCATTTGCCCCCCAAAACCGACA
>CAXKVI010000002.1:147967437-148008038 GCA_964058755.1 Campiglossa producta | reverse complement strand
GGCTTGTCTGGTTCCTGCAGCGCGTAGGTAAATTTTTCTCAAAAAACACATTAAAATAAAATAAAATAAAATAAAATAAAATAAAATAAAATAAAATAAAATAAAATAAAATAAAATAAAATAAAATAAAATAAAATAAAATAAAATAAAATAAAATAAAATAAAATAAAATAAAATAAAATAAAATAAAATAAAATAAAATAAAATAAAATAAAATAAAATAAAATAAAATAAAATAAAATAAAATAAAATAAAATAAAATAAAATAAAATAAAATAAAATAAAATAAAATAAAATAAAATAAAATAAAATAAAATAAAATAAAATAAAATAAAATAAAATAAAATAAAATAAAATAAAATAAAATAAAATAAAATAAAATAAAATAAAATAAAATAAAATAAAATAAAATAAAATAAAATAAAATAAAATAAAATAAAATAAAATAAAATAAAATAAAATAAAATAAAATAAAATAAAATAAAATAAAATAAAATAAAATAAAATAAAATAAAATAAAATAAAATAAAATAAAATAAAATAAAATAAAATAAAATAAAATAAAATAAAATAAAATAAAATAAAATAAAATAAAATAAAATAAAATAAAATAAAATAAAATAAAATAAAATAAAATAAAATAAAATAAAATAAAATAAAATAAAATAAAATAAAATAAAATAAAATAAAATAAAATAAAATAAAATAAAATAAAATAAAATAAAATAAAATAAAATAAAATAAAATAAAATAAAATAAAATAAAATAAAATAAAATAAAATAAAATAAAATAAAATAAAATGAAATGAAATGAAATAAAATTAAAAAAAATTAAAAAAATAAAAAAATAAATAAAAAAATAAAATAAAATAAAATAAAATAAAATAAAATAAAAAAAATAAAATAAAAAAAAATAAAAAAAAATTAAATAAAATATAATAATAAATTTAAATTTGATGTTTCCTCTGCTGTTTCTGATTGATATTCCACTTCAGTCCATTTTCTTATCAATAGCGTGCCCTATACCAGCTGCCTCATTTTGCATTTCTTGCATCATAAACATGGAACCAAAACACGTGCCCAACGGCCGCAAATGCACTTTGCAATATTACACAAACAAAATTTTGTTCATTTTTCAGCCAGTCAATCTAAACAAAAGGGCGGGAATTGAAGATGTTTTTTGTTTTTATTGCAGCGATGTTTGCCTTACAGCTAAATATCCTTGCTGTCAAAACTGATTTCTTTGCACTTTCTATGCATTCCTGCTTTTTTCCCCATTTTTCTTGCTTTTCTTCCATTTTTTTCAATTTTGCATTTTATCATAAAATTTCAATGGTGTTCTTGCACTCCTTTGTTTGTTGCATAAAGCACATTGCATTTTTTATCTATTGCAAATCCACTTAACGTCGCAAATCCTTTCAAACACTTTTGAAATGCAGCTTTATTCCACATCTTCGCCTTTCAAAGCGCAATCCAAAACCAAGTGAAGGTAATCGATTGTGATTGAGTATGGCAATATTATCAAATGGCAGGAGTGATGTGGTTTTGTTTGAATGGACATCAACTGACGTATGTAGGTGTGGTTGCTGTCTAATGCTCATATCCTTTGGCATGTCTTCTACTTGCTGTCATGAATGAGCCTTTCCTTTGCTATTCAATCAACTCACACATGCAAGCAATTGTAAATTTTAAAGCTCACTCTTCATTCAGATCTTTTTTTTATCAATGCACCAACATTCGTTGCTCGAACTTAATCCATAATCATATTTTCCTTCACAAAAAGTAAGTAATAAATAAAAGACCAACCAATACTGCACTTCAGCAGAGATTTTGTCTATCAATGAAAGCCTCTTATTGTGCTTTTCGCCTACTTTTCACATTATCCTTTCAATCCTTTTGCACGCATTAAACACTTCAGTGTTGAGGTATTCATCCTTCATACACAGAAACTCACCAACAGCCATTAAAAGCTATCGATAAGACGGTATTCAGTCAGAAACCTCGAAGTGTGAGCTTTTTGATTAAAAAGCGTACGAAGCTTATCTTCTCACTCTATGTGGTTCGAGGAGGAGTAACGGTGTCGGTTTAGGAGGGTCAGTCCCCGGATTCTGCTGTGTGGAAAATCCCAACAACACAGGGATTTTCCTTATGGCTGGGTCCCGGGACTGACTTTCCTTGTGCTGGTGGTATCACAACGGGCCTTTCAAAACTGGTCTAAGTGTGCTTCTGCGACAGCCACTTGAACCTAACCTAACCTAGTTGTCGGAGCTTTGCTGTTGAAAGCTAAACCTAACATACGAGTATGTCAGTGAGTTTCGATTTATTTGTGCTGTATGGAAGGTCTCCACTGAGGCTGCTCTGAGCAAGAGGGGGTACAAGACGTACAACCACAACACATTACACTCACATGGCCACCATAGGTGCTTCTATGCAAATCGATTTATGCATTATTTTTTGGTTTAAACTAAATTGCCAACCGCTGACAAGTTGCAAAGCAATATCGAAAAGCTGTTTACAAAAAAAAAACATGTTAAATTCGAAACAACAATATTTTCAAGTGCGTACTATATCTTCAGGCTGTACAGACACTGCATGATATCTTGTTGCTACTCGTGTTATTACTCATGTTGCACAGCAGTTACTTTGGTGCACAAGCACAGCATCTATCGCCACTAGCGTAACCAAGATCAACAGAAAAAAAAAACAACAGCAAAAAACAGCAACAATAATACTCACATCAGTAACAACATAACTGACTACAATTTTGCCACCGACTTTGTGGCTGCCAATGTGGCTCCTAAATACACTGCAACATTGCTGTTGCTGCTTTTGTTGTAGGTTTGGTTGTTAATGCTATTATTTTTCTTGTGACTCATGCACTACAAGGTGGTTGAACATACATAAATACATACAAAGATATTTATAAAGCACCATTTCTCACACATAAAATTTCTAACCCATTTTTTTGCTTATACAAATAACAGTGTAAAAATAAAGCAAAAAGTGAGTGAGTAAAAAAGCAAATAAAAGTGTGGAAAAATTACACTATACAACAAATTTGTACGGTTTTGACACCATCCGGATCCAGTGAGAATCACTCTTGACAACAAGTGCTGCTTCGGACTGAGTGGTCAATTGAGAAGCAAAATCCTCTCTCGATGAACAACAATCAATCTCTACAAGTCTCTCGTCTTAACTGTCGCTTGGGCAGCGTCAAAATAATACAAAATAGCCTTTGGAGTATTCGCGAGAAAAGCTCTCTGGAAAGCAAATTTTGATACCCCACCATGCCAACAGTGAGTTTCTTAGGAAATGTAACGCGGAAATGTACCAACTTCACAGAGATGCAAGCCCATCGCATCATTTTCGTTGAGCAAAGCGGATGATGAACAAAGATATCACTGACGTATCTACTCTGTCGCGAAACTGCTTTTTGGACCTCTGAAGTAGGAATTGTGTTGTTTAGTGTTTTTTTTTTTTAAGTTAAATGACGACACACTGCTTTGGAATGTTAAAGCATACAAATATGTATGTTACTTCATAAAAAACAACAAAGCATATTTATAGGCGAATAACCTACACTCACATGTACATAAAACGAAACCTCTACTATTTTTTAACGGTTACCCAACTTGCACATCATCAGTCTGTTCAGGTTCGGTGCTTCTTTGATATGCATACATATTTAGTTCTACTCTTATGCCTGTTTACGTTACCTTTGACTGAGTATGTACCCTGCAGGAAAAGTAGGTATTTAGCGTAAAAGTAATTTTAAGTTGCTTACCAGTACACTAGTGCTGTAGATATATTTACTGTACAATTTCTTATACGCGAACTAGCTATTGATGTGTAAACATCTTTACGCTGGGGGTCATCCAGAAAAAGTTACGCGTAAGATGTAAGCTGTAAGTAGTAAGTGTAAGAGAGGTGTATGTCGTGAGTACAGATCAATTGAGTGAGAAATTCTTGCTTGACTGTTGCTGATATGTGACGCAGTGGTTATGTGTGTGTGGGTATATGCAAGTGGGTATATGCAAGTGCTTTGCTAATACCCAGTCGGGAATTTGGCTAACCACAAATGCATTTGACTACTTAGCACCCAGTACTGTTTGAAAAGCTAACTACTTTGTATATACCAGACTGGCTATTTTTACATGGCGATGGCCTAGGAGGTAGTCAGTTATGCTTTCTCCGGCATGACTTTTAGCTAACTACAATACGATTTTTTTTAGGCAGAGTTAAACTAACTATATTGAGGTAATTTTAATTCACTTAATTTGAAATAGTCAGAGTCACTCTTTTAGAATGACTTTTTGTTGGCCTTTTCCAATTACTTTATGGTTAGGTAAAAGTCAGCCTCAGAAAATCGGGGGAAGGTAAATAATTTTGTTCTCAAATGGTTGATTTCTGCATGACTTTAGGATCAACTAAAAAGCAATTGATTGGTTTTTGCATGACATTGTGGTTAACTATAAGTCAGGTTGAAAAAATGGAAGCGAAAATCAATGGTTTTATTTCGAACTGGTTGATTTCTGCATGACTTTGAGGTCAAATAAAAATCAATTGGTTAGTGTCTGCATGACTTTAAGGTTAGCAAAAAGTCAGTTTCGAAAAATTTAAACACAGACAAAGAAATTATTTCCTACTGATTGATTTTTGCATGACTTTAGGGCAGATATAGACCCAAGTTACTTTTTTGTTAGACAAGCTACGAAAGTCCCGACTGGGTAGTGTTTAAGTATACAAAGGAATGGAAAGAAAGGAAAGGAAAGGAAAGAAAGGAAAGGAAAGGAAAGGAAAGGAAAGGAAAGGAAAGGAAAGGAAAGGAAAGGAAAGGAAAGGAAAGGAAAGGATAGGAAAGGAAAGGAAAGGAAAGGAAAGGAAAAGAAAGGAAAAGAAGGGAAAAGAAAGGAAAAGAAAGGAAAGGAAATGTAAGCAAAGGAAAGAAAAGGATCGAAAGTAAAGGAAAGGAAAGAAAAGGATCGAAAGTAAAGGAAAGGAAAGAAAAGGATCGGAAGGAAAGGAAAGAAAAGGAAAGGATAGGGTTCGGCTTTGCGTTGGTTATGACTCACCCATGAGTCTTTTATGACTCGTCTATGAGTCATTTATGACTCGTCTTTGAGTTATTTATGACTCGTCTATGAGTCATTTATGACTCGTCTATGAGTCATTTATGACTCGTCTATGAATCATTTAAAACTCGTCTTTGAGTCATATACCACGGGTCTATGAGACATATTTGGCTTAGGGAGTATTTTAGGAAAGAGATATCAATATCAAATTCATTGAAAAGCTTCAAAAAAATAATAGAATAAAGTTTTGTGGTTAAAGTTAAACGACTTCGCAAACACTAGTTTAATTAAATATATGTGCAGAATACGTATTTTTATACATCAAACTTCACGAGTAGTTGGTACTCACGCCCTTTTTTTCGACGATGGCATCTCTCCCTCTGCATGCGATGTCAACCACCTACTAACTAACTACTTTTCAACCAAAAGATAGACAAAAGATAAATTCTACAATTTTTTTTTACCCAAATACGAAAAAGTATCTGGAAATTACAAGTGAAAAAACGGACGCAAACGAAAAATTCAATATATTTTCAGACTCCTTCGCCTGACCTCTGCATGACTTATGATGCAGTTAGACGGAAGTTATGCCTCAGTGTGCTTAAAATGCAGTATTTCCTACACACAGAGCCAAAAATGCCTAATAAAATTAATAAGATTGTCTTTATGAACGGTTTTCAGGCTCAGGGGTAGTCAAGACGGCGGAAACGAAAAAAAAACCATACGCAAATCTATTTGGTTTAATGAGGAAATTCTTATTGATATTATCAAGTGCAATTTCTTCTTTTTTCTTTGCGATTTCTTTTTATATGTGTTATTAATAAGAAAATCTTCTCGAAATTTCTGTCAAAATATTGAAAAAAAAGCTGAAAGAGAAAAACTTCTTATTTTAATAAGATGATCTTAGGGTTCCTAACAAGAAGATATGACTTATTAACAGATTTCCGCATAATTGTATGTGTTAATAAGACGATCTTAGGGTTCCTAACAAGAAGATTTGACTTATTAATGTTTTCAAAGGGAAAACATATTTCCGCATAATTTTATGTGTTAATAAGACGATCTTAGGGTTCCTAACAAGAAGATTTGACTTATTAATGTTTTCAAAGGGAAAACATATTTCCGCATAATTTTATGTGTTAATAAGACGATCTTAGGGTTCCTAACAAGAAGATATGACTTATTAACAGATTTCCGCATAATTGTATGTGTTAATAAGACGATCTTAGGGTTCCTAACAAGAAGATATGACTTATTAACAGATTTCCGCATAATTGTATGTGTTAATAAGACGATCTTAGGGTTCCTAACAAGAAGATATGACTTATTAACAGATTTCCGCATAATTTTATGTGTTAATAAGACGATCTTAGGGTTCCTAACAAGAAGATATGACTTATTAACAGATTTCCGCATAATTGTATGTGTTAATAAGACGATCTTAGGGTTCCTAACAAGAAGATATGACTTATTAACAGATTTCCGCATAATTGTATGTGTTAATAAGACGATCTTAGGGTTCCTAACAAGAAGATTTGGCTTATTAATATTTTCAAAGGGAAATCTTGCATCATCATCAGCAGACATCATGTAGAACAATTATACGCTGAGAAGCAGAAGTACCCGATGGCTCGATGGTAAGCACCTGTGTTCAGCATTCAATATGTGGTTAGTTCGATTCGCGGTGGAGGCAATATGGCAAGTGTGGAAGGCAATGTAAGGAAGAGTGCGGTGAGATGGCTTGAAGGAAATATGAAAAGGCAACATAAGAAGGTAAAGGCAATACAAGAGAAATCTAAAACTGAATCGTAACTGATAATCTGAAGTTCTCGAAGACAATATAAGAACTCAGAAATATAATTTTTATTTTCTTCTCAATAATATGTGATTTCATTTTGAAAACATTAATAAGTCGAATCTTCTTGTTAGGAACCCTAAGAAATCAGTTCGTTTTCTGCAAGATTTCCCTTTGAAAACATTAATAAGTCAAATCTTATTAACACATACAATTATGCGGAAATCTGTTAATAAGTCAAATCTTCTTGTTAGGAACCCTAAGATCGTCTTATTAACACATACAATTATGCGGAAATATGTTTTCCCTTTGAAAACATTAATAAGTCAAATCTTCTTGTTAGGAACCCTAAGATCGTCTTATTAACACATACAATTATGCGGAAATCTGTTAATAAGTCAAATCTTCTTGTTAGGAACCCTAAGATCGTCTTATTAACACATACAATTACGCGGAAATATGTTTTCCCTTTGAAAACATTAATAAGTCGAATCTTCTTGTTAGGAACGTTTTTTGCAAGATTTCCTTTGTAAAGATTAATAAGATTTTCTCTTCAAAAATAAAAAGAACTTCTTCTTGAAGAAAATCTATAGAGATATCATATGACTTTTGTTCTATTTTATTAGGCAGTGTTGGCTCTGTGCAATTGCCAGAAAATAGTTATTTATAAGCTAGCTATTGTTTTGCAATTGACATATTTTTACGGCAGGGTATGTATTAGGATATTGAAATAATACTAGAAATTTAAATTACTGAGTTCTGCCATATTTCGGGATATATTGAACACAGAGCCTGACATGGTAGGTATGCTGATCCCACCGAAGGTAACACAAAAGTAAGTTGTAAAAAAAATATTTCTAAAGACTGGGAAGATTCTCGGCAACCCTTACATGCGCTTTCACATACCGATCTCTTTGTTCGGTATTATCGATGGTTTTAGTTGCAGTGGCGATTTTTTCCATAAAAAAATAGGCAGTCTTTTCTGCCTGTTGGTCCTTCTGTCAGTTAATCAAGCTCTTACATCTCTTCAAATGCTAGATGCATGCGGAGTAGAATGGCTAGACTAAAGTTGTTCCAAGAAACCTGAAGTATATTTGAAGGATGCCAAAAATGTATTTTGAGTATTACCAAAACCATCGGAAAAGTTAAACCATCGTATTACCGTACTCAGAAAGAGAAAGCATTGTCTATGTTAAAGAATTAATGTTAGACAATACAAACTAATTTATTGTAATTATGCGGCGGTACGCAGTACGACACGTGCAACAGACGATGGGCGCTACTAAGGCAACAGCAACCTAGCACGAACAAGTAACTTATAACTTTAGGTGTAAATAAACAAGTATCAACATAGATATTTCAGAGGAGGGGGGACAGAAAATATAAAGCAAAGCCAAAAATTACAGAAAAAATGTACGAAAAGCATAGAAAATCAATGTAAATAATCAGTGTTGCATGAAAGTAGTGGGAAGGGATCGCACGCATGTCAGAGATTTATGATGATAAGAAGTAGCTAAGTAAATGCCAGTGACTGGTCAGCATTAAAGCTAACCGCTGGTCACTTGCTAGCACACTTTCTCAAGGGGAAAGTAAGATTTTGCTACAGCACCATGGTTGACAGCTGTAGGGAGGACAAGAAGCGGAAGTGGAAGTGTGAGTAGATATGCAATAGGTGATAGAAGCAGTGTGGTATGTAGATTAAATTGCTTGGTGAACAGCGGCTGGCGGCCGCTGTGGGGTGGCGACATGTTAAGCTACAATTTAAATGGCGATTAAATCGCTTGGACAGTGATGAATAGCCGCACAGGCTTGTTTTATTGCAAATAGTTGTCAACGTTTTCATATTGATTTTGTCAGTGGAAATGTTTTTGTAAGTGTTGTTGTTGCTTGTTGCATTGGAAGGCTGCTGCGTGATACAAGGTGAGGCAAAATGAAATAAAATAATATAAATTAGGTTAAAACATATTAAAATAAAATAGAATAAAGTTAAAGCAAGATTTAATAAAATAAATTTAAATACGTTAAAATAAATTTAAAAAAAATTAAATAAAAAATAAATTAAAAAAAAATTAGATAAAAAATAAAAGACAACAATATAAAAAAATAAACTAAAATAAAATGAAAAAAAAAAAAACAAAATAAAATAAAATGAAATAAAAAATAATAAATTAAATAAAATTTAATGAAAATTAATTCAATTAAAATAAAACTAGTTAAATTTAGTATAACTTATAATAAATTAGTACCCGGGTGACCGAGCTAGCAATAAAGTGCTAACTTTAATTACCAAAATGATCCCAAAATGACTCTAAAATAAACCCAAAATAATCCTAAATGACAAAAAAAGGCCCTTAAAAGTTCCCTAAATGATTCCAAATTGAACCTAAAACAACCCAAAAATGATTCCAAAATCATCCCAAAATGACCTTAAATGATCCCAAAATGGCCACAAAATTATTTAAAAATTACCCCAAAAAGATCCTTAAATATTCTCAAAATGATCTTAAAATAATCCCAAAACGACCCCAAAAAGACATTTAAATGTTCCAGAACTCAACCCAAAATGACAAAAATGATCCCAAAGTTATCCCTAAATGACCCCAAAGTGATCCGTAAACGACCCCCAAATTGTCTCAAAATGGTCCAAAAGTGACTGCTAAATGATCCCAAAATGATCGTGAAATAATCCCAAAATATACAAATACAATACGGTAAAATTTAAACCCTGTGCGGCGACCCTACTTTAAAATATTTTATTTCGTATGCCGGCGAAAATACTTTTCATTTGATATCCATATTGGCATATCTTGCTCCATAATTTCAAAAAAATGGAGATAGGTGGCAACCCTGTAAACCCCCCAAGTCGTAACCCCCAAGTGGATAGTCTTAGAATCCATAATACTATCTCTATGCCAAATTTCATTCCAATCGGTCAAGCGGTTCTCGAAATAGTACCGGATATACATACATACTGTGGTATGGTGGCGGCGCCCTAGGTGGCAATCCTACTTGAAAATATTTTAGTTTGCATGTCGCCAAAAATACCTTTCATTTGATAGCCATATTGGCATATATTGCTGCATAATTTAAAAAAATCTAGGTGGCAACCCTGTAAACTGTTCCTAGTGGCAACCCCGAAGTGGGTAGTCCTAACCCTGCGGGTTAGGGGTTTAGAATATGCCCGAGGTAGGCATACCGGTCGTAAGAGGCGACTAATATGCACATAGGTAATTGACGTGCTACTCGATGGTTGATCTACGGATATGATGCCTCTCACCTCTCATTACCCATCTTCTCCTTCCTCATGGATGGAGGGATGCCATGACCTAGAAGGTTCCACTGGTCATACCAAATCGCTACCACGACAGTCGGGCAGTACCGCAAGGGAGTACCGCAGCGTACCGGGGTCATATCCGGCCAAGGACTGTCAACTCCGGCATCACTCCCCAAAACCTTCGGGGAGTGTTTTGTTGTTAACAAAAACAACAACAACAAGTGGGTAGTCCAAATGAACTGGAGTTTAAGTTTTTCGCATACTTCATCAATTGCCTCACCCTGTACCAGCCTATACTCTAACTTAAGCCAATATATTATGCAGCAAGTGGCAAGTTCTCGGTTGCATTAAAGACTGTTGCAGTTGTCGTTGTTGTTTGTTATTTTGTATGCATATTATGGGCAGTACTGCTATTTGCATTACTCGAAACGTATAAACATACAAACATTCCATTGTTATTGTCTAGTGTCCAATGCAATTCAATTTCATTTGTGCCACTTAATTGATATCGACGGCGTAACAACAGGCGAGTGGCAGCAACATTGTGGCCTAGCTGACAGCAACAGAGACAATGCAACAATGCAACAATGTTGTTGTTGTTGAATGCAAATGTACAAAAACAATGTTAACAACAAAATCGCATAGCAAACAAAAGTATTGAGAGTATGCAACACACTCGCCAGGCGTAGATGTAGGCGTAAATGTAACTTGCCACACCAAATATATTAAGCGTAGGTAGCGTCTATTAATTGTTATTGTTGTTCTTGCATCCCTTCTTTATTATCCGTTGTCCAGTCAATCACTTCGATCACTCTGCTAAATGAATGAAAAAAATTGCATTCATACTAGGTACATACCTCAAATACAAATACCATACACTCGCCTGTCAAACGGCTGTCATTCACACGCTGACCAATCATGCCACCAAGCATACCAATCAATCGTCGGTGTGTCTCACACTGACCGTACGTCAGATCATTTGTTTGCACTCTACTGCATCCTTTTCAACTTACCTTTCGCCTGTGTGCTGTCGACCTCAGTAAACAATGTTTCGGCTTCTCATTGTCGTGGGGCGCGTGCAAATTTAATTTAGTTAATTGAAACAATTTGTTGCACATTGTATTGGGTTCGTGTCACGAGGTGGTGCATGAAGCGTGAATACTTACTTATTTGCAATTTTTTCGCATTCATTATTTTGTAGCATGCCAAGAGTTGAAAAGAAGAGTGCCAGCATGTAGTGTATTAACCTTAAAATGATAATGTCTGAATTCATACGAGTTTTGATTGAAAATGAGGATGTATCTGAAAGGTTCGCACCACCTGACAGTTCGAATGAACTGGTTTTCTGCAGTGTGGTTGTGTAACTCTACTTACTTACCTACTTAAAATAGGCTTTTGACCACCTAGGCCATTTTGGCGGTCTAGTCGGTTGTTTTTTGAGCCAATTGTCGCCAATTGGAGACACCGCGTGTTCTCAGATCTGCCTCCATTTGGTCCTGCCATTGGAGTGGTGGTTTCCCTCTTCCTCTACTTCCACGGGCGGGTACCGATAAGAATTCCTTCGGAGCCGGAGCGTCTTCGTTCATTCCCACCACGTCTCCTAGCCAGCGAACCCGCTGGGTTTTAATTCGCTGAACTATGTCGAGGTTTGCGTAAAGCTCACACTAAAAAAAAAATCTCTGTCGGTACTGGCCGTCGCCAACTTTTAGGGGTCCATAAATCTTTCGAAGCATTTCTCTACTACTTCTCTGCTGTCCTCTTCCTGCCGATAGTTTGTATGTATGTTGAACAGGCCGAAAGGAGAGCTATTAGGCAGGAGACTAAACGAATAAACAGCCACTTTCCCATTGCCATCAATACCAAGATAAGGATGTAATCAGAAAAGTGAAGGGATCAAAGTAGCGGTGTAAATCAGCAAAGGCTCCACTGTTCTCGTGGCCTTAGACTCGTCGAATGCTGCACTTCCCCTAACAACCTGAAGATGGTGACAGACAGTTATCAGAGTAGAGTAGGAGAGATGACCGCCGAGTCTAGCCGCTAGATATTGGAGGGTGTTTTAGGTCTACCAGAATATCGAGGACTGCTACGGGATATGTCGTTATGACTGACACCTGAACACCACTTACGTTGTGATTCTCAAAGTGCAAGACCACAAAAAAATGCTCAACAGGCAGTTCCAACAAAATTGTTGCAAACCACATCCTAGTGGACAATCACTTGAAACTCCCTGGTCTCCATGGCAATTAAGGAAACATATCCTGAAGCACTGCGACGATATGCGGCATGACATAACAAGGCTGTTCGATCCAAAGGTGCACTGGCAAGGTTACAACAACATCCAAACCGTTGAACCCCCACCTATAACTGCAGAAAAGCGTGATCTGCTCAGGAAGACGCAAGTCATTCTGCGTCTTGTCCAGATTAATTTCCCATATACCAAATGAATGTCCGGTTTGTGGTGTATCAACTACGAAATAAATAATATTTTCTACCTGATGTTGTTTCCGGCGACAAAAACACTCCTTGAAGGCGTTGGACATACCTGGCCTCTCTTCTGACAGCTAGGGACAGATAAGCCTCAAACAAAGAGTTTAGTGCAAACAGTTTTTATGGACTCTCGTAGTAAGGGTAAAAAAATACTCCGACATAAAAAGGTAAGATATGATTTGGAAACCCCCAACATAAGCCAATACTATTACAAAAGGCAATAGGCCGCTAATGTGTCCATTTAATAGACCAAGCGAGCGTGCGGTTGCCAAAGTAGCTAGTAATATTAACTAATATTTCCGGGGCGTGTTGATAAAATGACTTGTCATCTTTTTTTGTAATATCCTGTCCACAATTGTATGGTCATTTCAATGGTAGAAATCAGATAAACCAAATGCTAGCGGAAATGAAAGGCTTTCACCACTGTGTAAGGAGAACAAATAGGTATTATAAACTAAATAATTCCCACATTATTGTAGCTGCAACATGTTGCAAGTATGAACTTTGAACCGCAATGGTGATACATCAAATCCTGCCACAAATGAATCCTTTCAATTTACAACTGCTAATGCGGCAGATAACAAAAAAGGAGTGGCGGTAACGTTAGTTGAAAGGATAACATAATTGAAGGTAGACAGAGAATAATAGAGCGGATATAATGGTTTGTGTGAGTGCACGTAAAAATAGTTTTTGTTGTTTGTTTTCTGTTAACTAATTTATGTAATTTTTCACTTTAGCAATTTATGACGCCTACGCCTACCACAAAGTGGACTCCACATACGACGCTCTTCAGCGTCGCAATGTGGGGTATTTACAATAAAATAAAATGGAATAAAAAAATAAAAAATAAAAAAAAATAAAAAATAAAATAAAATAAAATAAAATAAAATAAAATAAAATAAAATAAAATAAAATAAAATAAAATAAAATAAAATAAAATAAAATAAAATAAAATAAAATAAAATAAAATAAAATAAAATAAAATAAAATAAAATAAAATAAAATAAAATAAAATAAAATAAAATAAAATAAAATAAAATAAAATAAAATAAAATAAAATAAAATAAAATAAATATTTTGAAATTAAAGAAATGTTCTATATGGAAGTATAAATATATGCATAAATGGACACTGAGAAGGGTTTACCTTCAAGCTGGGTAGTGGCCTAAGGTGTTAGACCTTCTAGCATACAAGTCACTACAGTGTTGTGAGTTCGACTCTCACAATGCCGGGAAGAAAAGTCCATGAAGAGATGTAATTCCAGTATCATCGAAACATATGTCGGCTTGTCTGGTTCCTGCAGCGCGTGGGTAAATTTTTCTCAAAAAAACAGATTTTCAAAATAAAATAAAATAAAATAAAATAAAATAAAATAAAATAAAATAAAATAAAATAAAATAAAATAAAATAAAATAAAATAAAAAAATAAAATAAAATAAAATAAAATAAAATAAAATAAAATAAAATAAAATAAAATAAAATAAAATAAAATAAAATAAAATAAAATAAAATAAAATAAAATAAAATAAAATAAAATAAAATAAAATAAAATAAAATAAAATAAAATAAAATAAAATAAAATAAAATAAAATGAAATAAAGAAAAAAAATAAAAAAATTAATAATGATAAAATAAAATTCAAAAAATAAAAAATAAAAAAAATAAGATAAAAAAATAAAAAGACAAAATATAATAAAACATAATAAAATAAAGAAAAAATAAAAAAGAAATAAAATAAAATAGAAAAATTGAAATAAAATAAAAGAAAATTATATAAAATAAAATAAAATTAAATAAAAATTTATTAAAAGTTAAATAAAAAATATAAAAAATAAAAATAAAAAAATAAAGTAAAATTAAAAAAATTAAATAAACTAAATCTCCCAAGCTGTGCGATTAATCGAAAATGTCCCACTGTGAACGGGTTCAATAAAAGTGTTGACTATTAACGCTGGTAATCGTGCATTATATTTTATTATGCTTCTGCTCAAGAGTAGGTGGGGAGACTAATTTGAGGCTTATCATAGTTTAGAGATCTCGAATTGTAAAGCAAAATAAGGAATTTGTAAAATTTCCAAATGACATGCCATTAGCACAACATTCATCAAAATGCAATTCAATTCCGGTGCACAGTAAAATCGCTTACATTCCGTTAAGTCTCGACAGCCAGTAAGCAAATGCATAGCAGGATATAGCTATAGTTATTGTAGTAGCCATCGGGTATCAACCTGTACTCCTGCTGCCGACGGCTTAATGATTTTTATCTCTCCGCTTAAAATGCGCGCATATGCATATGCTGTGAGCACAGGTGATCTACAATTAGCGAGAAAGCCGACAGAAAAGACATAAAAATTGAAGGAAGGACAACTTATGCATTTGCCTACGTATAAACACATTATACTCGTATTTGGCCAAAGGAAGTGTAATAAAAAAGGACATCGGCAGGGTGCCACACGTTACCACCGCGAAGTTAATAAGGGCAATTAGTCAAATGCAGGATACGTCAGGGAAGACGTTAATTTTAATACTGGCATGGGAAATGGCTGTGAACATTTTTATGACCCAAAATAAACGATTTGGTTTTCTGTTATAAGCAACGAATATTGACGAAATGTTCTAAATTCATTTTTTGTTTGACTCTGGTGGGTTTTTTATGAGAAAATACACTAGTGGTCATAATAAAATCGTATTTTTAAAAACGATTTCTGGGTTCTTATTAAAAATGACTGCTCCGATATCTAAAAAACATTAAAAAAGACAGCCCAGAACGAACTGTAACCAGTTGGAGGGCGTGATCGTTCATACACTTGTCTACACCACGCATCACTTGGTTTAGTTTAAGCTATGCCAGGTCACAGCTTCGTGTTGTTATTACAGCAGCCACGTCGTCTGAAAAAGCTACTAAAAAGTGCTTTCTGACATCTGCATTCAAAGAAGACTGTCATAAATAGCATTCCCAAGGTCAGGGCCGAGAAACGACCGTTGTTCTGCCCCGCCTGTTAGCTTCACCAGGCCTTGCGTCGTTTCATAAATTAGCCAGCGGTCTCTTAAGTAGTCCCTCAATGTATCTAACATGTATATGGGGTGCTCATTTAACTTATGATCAATATTAGTGAAAAATATTAGTAGAAAATATTAAAAAAAAAAATTTAAACATCAAACTTTTGTGCAGCCGCCACTGTAAATTAATTTCGAAATTTCCAATTAAGAAAATTCTTCAAAAACCTTTACACTAAACGCCGATTCTTGTGCATGATAAGCTGCTTGCTAATTGATGTTAGAACTCTGAGTACTTAGTAATTTAGTTATGCTAATTCCCAAAACAAAATGTCTGTTTGTCAAGCTGTCATCTCGTTTAAAAAACGAGCGCGAGCGTAAATTCACACGCATTCAGCTAAGTCACACTCAAGTCAACGAAGAAATTTATGTTTCAGCAAACTCATTTTGACAGCTTAGGCGCTGTTTACACATAAAAAAATGTACCAACACCTTCAAATATCAAAATTGACAACTTAATTTGCATAAAAGCCGTTAACTTCTAATTTTTCGTCCTACCATTTATTCGGCAGGGAGATTTTTATTTCATTACATTTTTTTTTTTTTTTGTTAGTAAACAGCTATTAAATTTTCTTTAAATAAACACTGCCTATACGTATTTTGTTTAATTTTTATGAGCGTCACCTCCTTTGAGCTGTTGCACAAACACAGGTGCTCTGTGCCGTAACAAACAGAAAACCATAAAATCGCTTCATCATTATCCTTAGCCGAAACAGTCTGCGCTAACGCACGTCGTCTTTTGTCAGTTTTTTTCTGTTTTCTAATTATTTTCATCACTTGACGTGTTAATTTGACAGTAATTTATTCACTTAGCAAAATGTTAAGGCCCCAAATCGGTAGGAGAGAAATGCTAATTTAACGGCTCATAAAATTTTCGAAAATCATAAAAATGTTTATGGCTTTTTAATTAATGCAAAAAAATTTAATTTGAGCAAATCAAGCATATGGGTACAGTGGACTTAATTAGAACAAGTTATGTATATATAATATATATATGTATATTATACATTGTATATAGTGGTTATGTTATGTTCACATGCCTGTCGGGCTAATATCCCGGAGAGCCTGCTTTCCCACAACAATCCTAATATCCTTTGAGGAATGTAGCTACAACTAACCATAGCTACATTATTCAGAGCAGCCTGGTGGAAGTAATGTATGTATTTTGAAAGAAATAAATGAAATTAGTGCTAAGCTGTGTGATGGTAATTATCGGATGACCTTCAGAAGTCAAAATAACACTGCTGATGGATACCTATTATCCTAGATTGACAGGCACCCACCCCTTTTAGAAAATGGTCAGTTCGACAGTATGACGATGCGTTATAATACACCCACGCGTCACCTCGAGAACATTTTTTCTTTCACAGTTTCTCAAAACCTAATATAAACGACTTTAAGGTGTTTCAATTTCCTTTTATAGTACCTTCTAGGGTGGTTCAGACTTTTTTTTGTTTGACAAACAATTTACTCCTTCACAGAAATTTATGAAAATAAAACCACGTTGAGCTCCGCCTTCCATATGTCCTACAGTGCTGGAATTTTACATACATTTTTCTTTTGCTCTAAGAAAAACTTTAGTTTTTTGAACCACCCTACTATGTCCGTCTGTCTGTCTGTCTGTCTGTCTGTCTGTCTGTCTGTTTGAACGCAAACTAGTCCCTCAGTTTTTGAAATATTTGGCTGAAATTTTGTATGCGGTCACCATTTTCCAATATAGGAATCATTTGTCGGAACCAGCAAGATCGGACCGATATTACATATAGCTCCCATACAATCGATTGTTCCGATAAAGGGTTTTGGGCTATAACTCCTGTAATTAAATACGTAGGAACGTGAAATTTTGGACGTATTGCTACTTTTATATGTGAAATATCGATGTTGAAAATCATCGAGATTGGATAAATATTTCACATAGCTCCCATACAATCGATTGTTCCGATAAACGGATTTTGGTAGATAACTCCTGTAATTATATATGTAGGAACGTGAAATTTTGGTTGTGTCGCTATTTTTATATGCGAAATATCGATGTTGAAAATCATTGAGATGGCATAAATATTTCACATAGCTCCCATACAATCGATTATTCCGAAAAGCGGATTTTGGGCTGTATATCGGTAGGAACGTGAAATTTCGTAAATGTTGCTATTTTAGAATGTGGAATGTCGATGTTAAAAATCAATGAGATTGGACCAATATAACACATCGTCCCCATATAATCGATAGCTCCGATAATTTCGGTATGAGCTAAAGTTAAATTCACACAGGCTGTACTGGGGATCAAACAGTGAAAATCGTGACGCTTATTCATGAAAGGTATTTAGCCTTCGGCACAGCCGAAGACAGCTTTCCTTACTTGTTTTTAATATATTTTTGCGTAATTGTTACTTTATTATACCTTTCATGAACATGAAATGGTATTATAACTTTGGTCCGATGTTTGTAAGTATGAGAAGAAGAAGAGATATATATAAGTATACCGAAATGATCGGGATGACGAGATGAGTTGATTTAGCCATGTCCGTCTGTCTGTCTGTCGGTTTGAACGCAAACTAGTCCCTCAGTTTTTGAGATATTTGGCTGAAATTTTGTATGCGGCCACAATTTTCCAATATAGGAATCATTTGTTGGAACCAGCAGGATCGGACCGATATTACATAAAGCTCCAATACAACCGATTGTTCCGATAAACGGATTTTGGGCTATAACTCCTGTAATTAAAGAGGGAGGAACGTGAAATTTTGTAAGTATTGCTCTTTTTGTATGCGAAATATCGATATTGAAAATCATTGAGATGGGATAAATATTTCACATAGCTCCCATACAATCGATTATTCCGATAAACGGATTTTGGGCTATAACTCCTGTAATTAAACACGTAGGAACGTGAAATTTTGGAGGTATCGCTATTTTCATATGTGAAATATCGATGTTGAAAATCGTCGAGATGGGATAAATATTTTACATAGCTCCCATACAATCGATTGTTCCGATAAACCGATTTTGGGAGATAACTCCTGTAATTTTAGAGATATCGCGATGAAATTTGGTATGGAGCCGTTATTTTATATGGGAATAATCATTTGTCTTAACCAGCAAGATCGGACTAAAACTAGTCATAGCTGCCATACAATCGATTGTTCCGATAAACTGATTTCAGTCTATAACTTCTGTAATTAAAGAGCTAGTAAATTGTGTGAGTATTGCTATTTTTATATGTGAAATAACGATGAGAAAATCATTGGGATGGGATAAATATTTCACATAGCCCCCATACAATCTATTGTTCCGATAAACGGATTTTGGGCTATAACTCCTGTAATTAAAGAGGTAGAAACATAAAATTTTGTAAGTATTGCTATTTTTATATGAGAAATACTGATGTTGAAAATCATGGAGATGTGATAGATAGATATTTCACAATCGATTGTTCCGATAAACGGATTTTGGTAGATAACTCCTGTAATCAATGAGATTGGTCCAATATAACACATCGCCCCCATATAATCGATAGTTCCAATAGTTTCGGTATGAGCGCTAAAGTTAAATTCACACAGGCTGTACTGGGATCAAACAGTGAAAATCGTGACGCTTATTCATGAGAGGTATTTAGCCTTCGGCACTTCCGAAGACAGCTTTCCTTACTTGTTTTTACTATATTTTTTTTGCTGTGAGTTACTGTGAAAAATATGGCTTTTTGGATACCCGATCAGATACTGGAATCCTGATTCGTGTCCGTCGATCGGCTTGGAAAAATTTCTTCATAAGGCCAATATATATACCCTATGGAGGCAGTAAGGACCGATTTGAATGCATCAGTGCTATGGCGGAAACACTGTTGCTCTGATCATTTTCACCTCAGTCCGACTGTCCCATAGCATAAAATTCCCTTATATAATTTTATATCAAAATTATCGTGAAGTACCAGCATAACTTAAGAGTTCGACTGATGGCAGGAAATAGGCTTTAGATTCGCTATCATTCGCGGTATTACCCTTGGAGATAATGTCAAAGGTAGGACCATAACCTATATATTGTTTTCTTACAATACTGGATATACGCCGTCGATATGGTGCAAGTACCTCCCGTTTTTTAATACATAATGTCCTTCAAACTTGCAACTCATTCCGTATGCCATGTGTTGTTAATTATTTAAATACCAAAAAGCCTCCAATATCTTATGCCCACAAACGAATATCTCAATTTGTAGCTGCAAAGTCACCATGTTGCATACTTATCATTATCACCATCAGCAACACCAACCAAAAAACCCCACTTTAACTTTATTTTAACTGCAACTACACACATAATGAACTATGCTTTCAGGCCCTCAGCCTGTACACAGCCCGCTTTGATGCTGTCTACATTTGACCGGTGATGTCAGCATCATCAAACATAATCGCACTATTTATTGCCATGATACAACATAATTTTACAACAATACACAAACAATAATAGTCAAAGTTGGTGCAATGTAATGTAGGTAGATATGTTTGTATGTAACGACATGTCAAAGTGCTATGGTAACAAGGATATGTATGTATGTAGGTTGATGTATGCATATCTTTATGAAATGATTAGCATCCCTCATAAGTACAATATATGCACATCTGTTACAATTTTGATAGAAAGCCAAGCAATTTTTAATACCCAATACTCTACCTATTACATATGGATATCTGAGCGCTTGTTTATGTATGTGTGTTTGACAGTGTAAAATTGTATATTGTGCCTGTGTGGCAAGCGTGTATGCCAATGCAACATGGGTGATGATATTGCCAACATGGGTGCGGCGGCCACCCGGGGTTAAATTGTCGTTTGTACAAGTCGGCTTGCTTGGTCGAGTCAGTTGTGTGCTCGATTTTTTGGGCTGCAGGAAAAACACAAAGCAGCATGAAGGGTATGAGCAGTTTTTTTGTGCATAAAAAACTGTTTTGGGCTGTTGCGACGTCTTTATGAATTTACGCGATAATATATACCTATGTATGTCTACATTTGTATGTTTGCATGTAAGTTCTACTAATTTCTCGAGTCATGCTAAAAATGAATGTTGCACGTGCAATATTTGCATTTAAGTCTAAGCGCATTAACGTTTTATTGTGTATTCAAACAAAAAACTGTCGAAAATATACAAAAGCGAGTAATCAAATCAAAATTGGGATTGTACTGTGTTTTGTATACCCAACTGAATATTTTTAAATTTTATTTTGTATGTATTATTTAATTTTTTTAAGTTACTATTTTTTTATATTTTTTAATTCAGTTTTATTTTATTTTATTTTATTTTATTTTATATTATTTTATTATATTATATTATATTATATTATATTTTATTTTATTTTATTTTATTTTATTTTATTTTATTTTATTTTATTTTATTTTATTTTATTTTATTTTATTTTATTTTATTTTATTTTATTTTATTTTATTTTATTTTATTTTATTTTATTTTATTTTATTTTATTTTATTTTATTTTATTTTATTTTATTTTATTTTATTTTATTTTATTTTATTTTATTTTATTTTATTTTATTTTATTTTATTTTATTTTATTTTATTTTATTTTATTTTATTTTATTTTATTTTATTTTATTTTATTTTATTTTATTTTATTTTATTTTATTTTATTTTATTTTATTTTATTTTATTTTATTTTATTTTATTTTATTTTATTTTATTTTATTTTATTTTATTTTATTTTATTTTATTTTATTTTATTTTATTTTATTTTATTTTATTTTATTTTATTTTATTTTATTTTATTTTATTTTATTTTATTTTATTTTATTTTATTTTATTTTATTTTATTTCATTTTATTTTATTTTATTTTATTTTATTTTATTTTATTTTATTTTATTTTATTTTATTTTATTTTATTTTATTTTATTTTATTTTATTTTATTTTATTTTATTTTATTTTATTTTATTTTATTTTATTTTATTTTATTTTATTTTATTTTATTTTATTTTATTTTATTTTATTTTATTTTATTTTATTTTATTTTATTTTATTTTATTTTATTTTATTTTATTTTATTTTATTTTATTTTATTTTATTTTATTTTATTTTATTTTATTTTATTTTATTTTATTTTATTTTATTTTATTTTATTTTATTTTATTTTATTTTATTTTATTTTATTTTATTTTATTTTATTTTATTTTATTTTATTTTATTTTATTTTATTTTATTTTATTTTATTTTATTTTATTTTATTTTATTTTATTTTATTTTATTTTATTTTATTTAATTTTATTTAATTTTATTTAATTTTAGTTTATTTTATTTTATTTTATTTTATTTTATTTTATTTTATTTTATTTTATTTTATTTTATTTTATTTTATTTTATTTTATTTTATTTTATTTTATTTTATTTTATTTTATTTTATTTTATTTTATTTTATTTTATTTTATTTTATTTTATTTTATTTTATTTTATTTTATTTTATTTTATTTTATTTTATTTTATTTTATTTTATTTTATTTTATTTTATTCTACCGAAATTCCAGTTTCATGATATTACAGCGCAGCTGGGTATATGTTTCTGCCGAATTGTATATACTTGACAAGAAAACAGAGTATGTAGTATATTTTGGTGTTCACTATTACTTCACAAGGTGAGGTTAGTGAAAATATGCGCTTACTTGCCACATGTGGCATGTGTTTGCATAAGGTGTATACGACCCTCACTAATCGTTAGAGTAGGAGTATTAACATGCTTCACCTCAGTGAGTATCTGTTATTTACCACCAAACAACAACTGCACTACCTGCATACCTATGTGTGGGCAATTAAGTATTTGTTGCTTGGGTTCTGTGGCATTCTCTTAAACATTTCAGATAAAAAACATGTTTCCTTTTTTGTTTGCTTTGATACTTTTATTAGTGCTATTTTTTGTTAGTGTTCTGACAGCAAGTGCAAAATCACTGCTATCGGATTAATTATGGTCAGCGAACTTTATATACCACACCGACCTCCGACCCTTCTGTACTTGTATGAAGCTTAGCCACGTATACCAAAACTTGCTTGTTGCATGCTACTTAATTCAGTCTGTTCACAATATTCACAAAACTCTACTTTTTATATCTCTACTGTTGTTCAGCATACACTTGCCGGTTGGTCTATAAAGACGGATTTAAATATGTCCAGATATGACCAAATATTTGCCTTTTGTTGCAAGCATATTTCAGCTTATTATTAACAAAGCTAGAGTCACGTTGCAACTATTAAGTATTTTAGTTGGTTTTCTATGGTGTTGTTTTTGGTTATCCTTTTAAAGTTTCAGGTTTAATTTTTTTCTTTGGTATATCCTGCTGTGTGTATTTGTGGCATGATTGGCAAATTAATGCTTTTTGACTCTGCTATTAATTGTTGTTCTCCTTTGTTGCATGCCATTATTTGCCTGGTCTCGTATGTAAAATTTAGCACCACAACTTTGCATAGTCAGGACATAATTTTAGTTTTATTAGGGTTGGCTGATTAGACGAGCGTCAGCTTTTTTATTTATATGAAAACTTTGCTTTAAGCTGCTTAATCGCATATGTTGCAGTTTTTTGTTGGGTCAGATTATTGCATTAGGAAAAAATAATAGAGATATTGGGATATGTTTGATTTATTTATCAAGTGGATGATTAGTGAGTTGGCTCTGCTGTAGTTCGGTGGCAAAGCGCCTGCTCCCAACCAACGCTAGGCTAGCAACGTAGACTCACTTTTGTTCGCTTTCTGTTAACGTTGAGTGACTGCTGACGAGCGATTGATGTTTAACGCCAAAAATGGGCTTTTTAAAAGTTTCGTAGCCCTATGATCTGAGCCAAAGCTTTATCAACAACATCTGGACTGTACAGGTGGTCCGACTTTAGACGCTGAAATAACATTTTCATAGTGAGGCTAAAATGCATATGTAATAGCGAAGGAACTCAACCAAACCACAACCACCTACTTAGTAGGCCTCTTGGCTCAGAGATTTTCTTCCCTATTCTGACGGAGCTGCATATTCAGACATATCAAATTCTTTTCGCAAATGGCTTAGGTTAGGTTCAAGTGGCTGTCGCAGAGGCAAACTTAGGCCCGTTTTGAAAGGCCCGTTGGGATACCACCAACACTAGGGAAGTTAGTCCCGGGACCCGGTCATATGGAAAATCCCTGAGATGTCGGGATTCTGTCAAATGGCTTTGTAGTCGACAAAGATATGGTGGGTGTCTATTCTCTTACCGTATCGGGAATATCAGGTCGAGGGTAGACTTACCAGGTCTGAAACCACACCGATAAAATCCAATCACCTTGTCTACGATGGGCTTCCGTCTTCCGCACAATGCGCTGACTTTTCTACGTATTGCCGGTTCTGCGAGAAGGTACCTGTGTTCACACTGTAACCTTCGTACCGAAACGACCCGGGTTGTGTTTTTTTCGACCCGTCCAAGAGCAATACACTTAAAATAGATGCTGTCTAACGTGTCACGAAATTTCCTTCTGTTTCTTTGCGCAAGTTCTTCGACAAAGAGCTTTCGTAACGGAGACTAAATTTTCGAACTGTAGGACCAAAGAACTGGCCCAACAAGTCACAGAGCACGATTTTGATACCATGTTGGGGGCAGCGATCATAGTATGTTGAAATTTTTCATAGAAGGAGTCCTTTTCTATGTCGTCTATTGTCGTTGTTGTTGATGTTGTAACGAGGTGTAGCCCTGGCTAAATGTCAGACAGGGTCACCCCGAGTGTATTGCTCTTGTCCGGGTCGATATTAGAAAGCGGCCCGGGTCGTTTCGGCACGATGGGTACAGCACAAGTACTGGAACCATTCTCGTAGAACCGGCATTACAAGAAACTAGCCGTGTAGGCTATGTAGGTCATTTAGCGTTACCCAGGGTGCACCAACGGGGAGGCGACCTACTCTTACACCCCCTATATCGTCTGTCTCCTTAGTCGGCACGAAGGCGTAGATAGATGTTATGTTGAAAACCCCAACTTTGATGTGGATTGCGCCGATAGCCGGTTCAGAGGGTTGAACGCTGGTATTCGGTGACGCAGTCTCTTTGTCACCACGAATCCAGCAGCACCAGCTTCCCTCCTTGTCTGAACACTCTAGTAGATGGCGCAATGTGCGATTGTGCTCTGAATTTGTACCGTTCTTAAAATTTAGTGTAGGGCGGTGATATCCGCCCATGCGCTAATGACGACATAAAAACCCGATAGTGGTGTCCTCTGTTGAAAGGGTGCAGACATTCCAGATACAGGCCCTCATATCATTTCTCTTTCCCCGTTTTGTCGGGAATTGGAATTTATTTTTATTTGGCAGGTCTCATGCTGAGCGCGCAACCCGTGTACGGGGTTTGGAAGATATTTATAAATGTATATAGCGAGCCGGTTGCTCCACGACAGACGCCCGCTTACAGCCTCATCTCAAGGTGGTCAGATGCTGCGAATAAGTCTTCCGTGAGCTCTTAAACTAAGACCAGATAAGTCTAATATCATTTGGTAAATAAATTTTTGACAAAACTGTAGACCTAACATTCGCTTAGTGGGTACACACAGCCTTAGTTAATTAACACATTACCCCCATAATCTATTATTATATAATTTCTAATCTCTTTCTCGTAAGTTATCACACTTCATTATGACCTCATGTGACTAGATCGCACAACTGCCTTTAATAAGTACCCTTTTCCGTAGCGACAACAGCCATGACAAATGTTAACTGTCAGTCAACGCACAGAAAAGGTGACACCAAATAATAATGACATTTTCATTCGGACTGTCAATAATAACAAAATTACCAAGATCGAAAAACATGAAATGGGCAGCTGAGACCGCACTTTCACTTTATGAGGCTAATGAACTCACCGGAAAACAACAACGACAAACTATAATTTCTTACACCGTTACACATGCCAAACAATTAAATTACTTTCATTGAAATTTTCAATTTTATTACCTAACTGTCACCTGTGCCACAATGTGCCTTATGAGCATGCCACACCTGTAAACGAATGCAAAGGTGCAGTCTAAAACAAGTGGCGGCCAAGTTTTTGGTGTGTCAAAGGAATTATAAAATTAAGTTGACCGTTGTTTCAACTCTCACCCGTTGAGAACGCACACACACAAACGCATGTGGGTTGACAGTGGCGGCCGCGATGTGTGAGAGCATATCCTGATGCTTGTGTCCTGTCACTTTCGGAAAAAAACATTTAATTTACTGCACTTGTGTGACCTGCGTGCGAACTCAATGATCTTTGCTTTCTTTTCGTTGTTGTTGTTGCTACTTGCTCACACTTAACGGCACCACACATTGAACAACTGTCAAATAAGTCAAGTGTCAGTTTGTTGAAATACGTTCGTTTCGCTACTGGTTGTTGTTGTTGGCTTTTTGATTAGTTATTTTTGAAAACAATTTTCTAATTTGTGGCAAGTTTGTGCAAGCGTGCAATTAGTGGCATGTCAAACACATATGCAACACACACACATACCTACTCTCTCATACATATGGACAAATGTGTTTTACACTCGCATGGGCGTATCCTTTTTTGGTCGTGTTTTGTCTGATTGTGTTGCAGGTTAATTTGGTCCCTGGTGTGCAATTTCCAGATTTTCAAATGTTCGCGCCCGCCCAAAACACGAACCACTGAATAACCGTTTGTTTGGTTCGTGTCTCACATGTTGCCACAAAATGCAATCTGTACGTGGCGAGTATGCGTTTGTTTTTGCTGTATATTGACAGTTGGCGATTTAATGAGCATTCTGTGGCTTATTAAGTGACAATCAGCGCAATGGTAAATTAGTGTCAAACTGCATATTAATTAGAATTAGAATGATTGGTTAACCAAAAATATGTTTTATTTACGAGCAAAGTTTTTAATATGGTGTGGCTTATGTGGCAACAAATGGGTAAGTCCACTGAGGTGCGGTCGTGCTGTCGGGAAAAATTTTTTAAAAATTAAACAATATAAAATAAAATCAAGCAATATCAAGCCAATCAATCTCATGGTATCAAACAGCTCGAGGATACATCATATGGCATGATCCACGTCAGTTAAATCTAAATGAATCAGATGATAGTCAAATCATCAATACAAACAAAGTCACATCAATTGAGGGCATATCAAACTAAATGTCATCACACTATTTGGAATATTTAATTTGCATATAAGACTCTGTGCTCCAATAAGATTTATGGAAGTTGATGATGATATATCAAATGACATTAAGTACCCTTATTGCTTACAAATCCTACTTTATTGTAATACCAGTCAAACCCAGTCAATTCGAGTGATATCACATGAATTTATGTCACGCCAGTCAAAGTCACAACCGATAAAATGATATAAAACCATTCAGGGTAACATCAATCACATCAATTCCAGTTATATCACATATACTGATATCACACCTGTTAAAATAAAATCAATTCAAGTTATATCACATGACTGATATCACACCATTCAACGGCATATGATATGACATAAAACCAAACCGTGAATTTAAGTCAGCCCATAAGCATTTCACATCAGTCAAAGTCACATAAATTCTAGTCATACCATAAGAAATGATATCACACCAGTCAAAGTCGCATTGATTCCAGTCAAATCATCATAGTCACATCGAGTCAAATTATATCATACGATGTGATATCAAACGAGTCAAGTTATATCATATGATTTGATAGGCGGTCGGTATCGATGCCCGGCAAAAGTAACTTCAAAAGTTATTATGAAACAAATTTCTAAACGGGTCGTCCATCGGCAGTGGTTTGGAAAACTCTTCGAGTGTCTTTCTGCCATGAGAAGCTTCTCAATAAAAATTCATCTGCTTGTAGCTGCCGACCAGAGACGGCAAAAACTGTAGATTCCGCCAATTGGTAGGAAAAACTCGAAGGCAGCACACCACAAGTTCAAAGAGCAGGTCGCGAAAATCTCGTTAGAGGGTATGATAGCCTGTTGGTATATCACCGCCATTAGTTAGTGATACCAAAGTCATTGTAATTAAAGTCATATCAAATGAAGCATAACAAAGTTACATAAATTTAAGTCATATCATCAGAAATTATATATATCACATCAGTCAAAATCACATTGATTGCAGTCTTACCATCAAAGTCACATCGATTCAAGTTATATCATGTGATATGATATCGAGCGAACCATAATCACATCGATTCAAGCTATAGCATGTGATATGATATCGAGCGAACCAAAGTCACATCGATTCAAGTTATATCATGTGATATGATATCGTGCGAACCAAAGTCGTTTTACTTCAAGTCATATCGTCATACCATATGAAAGTATATAAAACCAGATAATCACATAAATTCAAGTCATATCATAAAAAATGATATCTCACCTGACAAGGAAGCATTGATTTCAGTCATACCATCAAAGTCACATCGTTTCAAGTTATGTCATATGATGTGATATGGAGCGAACCAAAGTCATTTTAGCTCAAGTCATATCATATGAAAGCATATCAAAGTCAAGATCGTTGAATTCACATCATACTTTATTTTTTTTTTTTCTAAAATAAATAGGGCTTAAATAAAAAATTCTATGACTCGGCAATTCGCTGTTTCCATAGTTTTGAATAACGTGCTGCTCTTTCATCGACGATGTAATTTGGAATATGAAGTGCCAACGTTGTTACTATTTACTTGGAAATTTGTATGAGGAAGGACTTGACACTTCTAAAACAATTATTTTCCGTAGACGGGTTGTTTACAGCGGAGAAGCCTTAAACATAGAGAACAGCTTGTTTACATGCGTACAACATAAAAATGCGTAAGAAGTCGTGATGGCGCAATTCAATTGCACAGAAAATTAAAAAATTAAGCCTGAACTGATTTGCATCTAAATTTTCCATTGAAAAGGGTTTATCATAGAAGTGACCGCGACTTCTCAAGCAACAGTCGCGCCTAACCTTTGTCAAAGTAATTCAATTAGTATTTTAAATTCCACAAAATGTGTCCAAAAATGTTAATTTATGTGTACAAGCACCTATAATAAACATTCATTTTAAATAATCACATTGCAACCCTTTGGTTAATTTTGTTTTAGTAGAAAAAAATGTCTTGCATCATTTACGGCTCAGTGAGTATTTCCGCTGGGGCAACAATTTAATGAAAATTTTAATCAACTCAAATGTCGAAGACAGCAGTAGAGAAGAGTGCAAGTGATGTGAAGTCGACGACTGGTGGGAGTTTGCAATCGAAGCATCGAAGGGAAAACTAAACAAATAACGGTAAAAAATGCAAAGTAACCGCGAAAAAGTGCGCGCTGTTAGCGCACAGATGTTGCAAGTGTTGCAGACTGGTACAGTGTTACGTACAGACATACTATGGTTTGCTAGTTGCGGGAGCAGGAGCTGCGAATAAGGATATTTTAAGAGTGTATTTGTACGTGTGTTGGAGTGAGCTAGTATATTTTATGAAATTTGTGACGTTTGAACCGCATAAGATTAATGTGCCGCAGCATGTTGCAAAAATGCTAAGCAGGCAAAAGTTTTACATACATACTCGCATGCACAGACAGTGGTGTTCAAAAAAATAGCAACTTGAAACTGATTGCTGAGAGAAAGCCCACCATATTTGCGATGACAATCCAATAGAAAGATAGGAAGGATAGTTATAAAAGGGGCTGTAAATTGCGGTTATGTGGCAACTATAAATGGCAACCCTGTGTGAAATTGTCTTATTTGGAATACGGACGAAAATACCTTTCATTTAATACCCATTTTGGCTCTATATTTAAAAAAAATTGGGATAGGTGGCAACCCTGTAAACCACCCTAAGTGGCAACGCCCATTTACATAATCTTAGAATGTATCAAATTGTCTATATGCCACATTTTATCTAAATCGGTCAAGCAGTTCCCGAAATATACGAAAGAAATAAATAAATTGCTGTTAAGTGGCAACCCTAAGTGGCAACCCTGCTGAAAATTATCTTATTTATAATACGGTCGAAAATACCTTTTTGATTTCCATATTGATATATCCAGCTCTATATTAAAAAAAAAATTAGGATAGGTGGCAACCTTGTATACCACCTCAAGTGGCAACACCCATTTATATAATCTTAGAACGTATCAAATTTTATCTAAATCGCTTAAGCAGTTCTCGATAAGTGGCAACCCTGCGTGAGATTTTCATGTTTGGAATACGGCCGAAAATACATTTCACTTGATACCCATATTGGCATATCTAGCTCTATATCAAACAAATTGGGATAGGTGGCAACCCTGTAAACCGTCCTAAGTGGCGCCACCCATGTATGTAATATTAGAATGAATCAAATTGTCTTTATGCGAAATTTTATCCTAAGCGGTCAAACAGTTCCCGAGATATACGAAAAAAATAAATAAATTGCGGTTAGGTGGCAACCCTAAGTGGCAACCCTGCATGAAATTATTTTATTTGGAATACTCTCGAAAATCCTTTCATTTGATACCCATATTAGCATACCCAGCTCTATATTAAAAAAAAATTGGGATAAGTGGCGACCCTGTAAACCGCCATAAGTGGCAATACCCATAAATTCTGCTCGGCCTAACTATTAAAATTTGTGCAATGTTAGCTATACCCTAGAATTTCGCCTACTATTTGCTTTGCATAGCTATACATCGTGGTGAAAATCGCCTACCCCTGAAAGTCTGCAACATACGCCTGAAAGTCGGCTACAATTTCTATTTCCGTTGCATAATTTTCGTTGCATCATCAGCCATTTTCTCAAATTTTACTCTCAATCAAAACTTCATATCGCCGCCTAAGAAGTTGACTTAAAAAATTCCGATAGGTGGCGCGTAGGTCGCTATATTTTCAAAAATCGCATTCAATCCTGTAATATTACCAAATGACTTTAAGTAGAGTTTTGCTCATTGAAGTCGAACTACTTTCAGCGATTAAATGTAGCTTAACAAAAGTTACTAATATTTTGCACACCACTATACTCAAATTCCACTAAACCCTTTCCAAAGTTTTGCGCAGAAACAAATTAAACAAAAAACAAATTCCGCGCTTTCACGATTACGCGCACGAAATGGCGCGAAATGTCAAATTCCAAAATGAGCAGCAACAAAGTCATCAGCAACAGCAATAGAACAAGGCTCTAGCGAAAAAAAAAATTATTAAGCGTCAGTTATCCTTTTTGGTAGCTTAAATGATTTGCAAAATTTGCATATCATCTTTATCATCATCACTTCCCATTTGTTGTAGTAATCACTGCCACTGCTGTTGTTGTTTTCCGGCGGTGCTCTGCTACAGGAACGCAAATTTTTGACAGACTTTTGGCTTGAATGAGCAACAAACAAAAAAAAAAACAAAGCAACAACAAGTCTTTGAATAAATGAAATCATTTGCAGCAGCAGCCAACAGCCACGCCCCTTCTTCGCCTCACATCATTACAATATTTCAACTTCCACTTTTGGGTATTCCACCATTTGTCTGCTTCCTATTCGCAATGATATGCAAAATTTCTAATAATTTTAATGGCTTTGGCGATTTTTCTCTGTCACAACGCGCAGTCATCAATGCGGCGGTTAACTTTAGGCGTCCATTTGACATTCGCGCTATCTCATTGAGTTTGAATTTCGCAGTAGTTTCACATACATACATACATGCATATGTAAATGCAAATTTGCAGGATATTTAGTTTCCTTTTTATTTCCTGTGTGGCTTCGATCCTTTCTCCTAAGCGCAACCATTTAATTTGATTGCAAAATGTTGACATCATTTTTTACCAGTTGACAATTTCCAACATTTTTTTCTTCTTGTTTCACAGCAACATATTTCATCTTAAGCTGATTATTATTTGTGTTGTTTTTGTTGGTGCTGTCACGCATAATCAATCATTTTATCAATACGATAGTATTGTGGAATAAGTTAAGTAAAATAAAGTGGTAACTGTACCTGCATAAGTAGCGAATAGAGGTGGAAAACTATCGACCATAATTTTTATATTTCGATTATTTATTTCAATCGATACTACTAGCGATGTGTTGTTACAAAATATATATAAATCAAATTTCATTGTAATATGCTCCTCTCCTACAAGGATATATCGTCGCTCCCAACGAAGACTAATACGGTTCAGTTAGCGTGGAAGACTAACACGCTTCAGTTTTCTGCGTCGAAGACTAACACAATTCAGTTCTATGCGAATAAATTGAATTGAAATTGAAAACTGAACCGTGTTAGTCATCGTTGGGAGCGACGATATGGCTATTTTTAAAGTTAAATCTTAATAACAAATAGTTTCAAATCTTATAACTTTAAACGAACTAATCTTGTATATTTGTATATCCGGACTATCTCGGGAACCGCTTCACCGATTTGGAAATAATTTTGGAGGTTGCCACTTGGGGGTGTACAGGGTTGCCACATATCTCAATTTTTTTTTTTATTATGGATCGAGATATGCCTATATGGGTATCAAATGAAGGGTATTTTCGCCACATACCACTAAAATATTTTCAAGTACTGTTGCCGCTTAGAGTTTCAATTTTACCGTATTGTATTTGTATTGTATTGATATATTTTTGGGATCATATTTGGATTATTTTGTGATCATTTAGGAGTCACTTTGGGATAATTTTGAGGATATTTTGAGATCATTTTGGGTTAAGTTTTGGATTAATTTGGGACAATTTTTATGTCATTTTCGGATCATTTTGGGAGTCATTTGGCATCATTTTGGAATAATTTTTTGGTCATTTTGGGAACATTAGAGGGTCTTTTTGGGGTCGTTTTGGGATTATTTTAGGATTAATTATTTTGGGATTATTTTAGGGTCATATTTTTGGAACATTTTTTGGTTACATTTAAGGTTTTTTTTGGGTAATTTGGGAATCATTTTTGTAGGGTTATTTTGGGATCATTTTTGGGTCGTTTGGATTCAACTTCGGATCGTTTTGGAAACATTTAACGGTCATTTTGGGGTTCTTTTGAGATCATTTTGGGATTATTTTAGGGTCATTTTGGGATCATTTTGGGTAAGTAAAGTTAAAATAAAGCTAAAATATTAACTAGCAAAGATACCTATAAATAGAATTCAATAATTCCCCGTATGGAACAATATATTACAAGTGCGTACAACGGTTGACGTATGCCGACGACATCCACATCATTGGCTTTCACCAACCGCGCCGTAACTTCTGCGTACTCCAAATTAGAAAAAGAAGCCGAAAAAATGGGTTTGGTGGTGAACGAAAGTAAAACGAAGTACCTGCTGGCAACAAGCAAAGAGCGAGCGCATTCGCGCCTTGGCAGCAATAAGTTCGAGATAGTAAGGGACTTTGTATACCTGGGAAGCATTAATACCAACAACAATGTAAGCCGGGAAATTCATCGAGCGATAAATCTTGCATACAAAGACTACTTTGGGCTGAGTAGTAAGAGAGAAGTAAAGTCCTCTCTCGACGAATAAAAACAACACTCTATAAGTCACTTATCGTACCCATCCTGTTATATGGTGCAGAAGCATGGACACTGACAACTTCTGACGAGGCGGCTTTGGGAGTATTCGAGAGAAAAATTCTTCGAAATATTTATGGACCCCTAAAAGTTGTCGACGGCGAGTACCGAAGAAGATATATTGATGAGTCGTACGAGGTTTACGCAAACGTCGACATAGTTCAGCGAATTAAAACCCCGCGGCTTCGCTGGCTAGGACACGTGGTGCGAATGAACGAAGACGCTCCGGCCCAGAAGGTATTCTTATCGGCACCCGCCGGTGGAAGTAGAGGAAGAGGGAGGCCACCCTCCGATGACAGGGCCAAGTGGAGACAGATCTGAGAACACGCGGTGTCTCCGATTGTTAGACGGCCAAAATCGCCTAGGCGGTTAAAGGCTATTTTAAGTTAAGTAATTAAGTAATTCCTCGTATGGCTACATCGTCAATTCAATAGTTTGTTCTCAGATAGCATCAAGAGTTTCCTAAAAAGTTGTAAATATCAATAAGATCGTTATAACTCTTGTTCCGTTGAATATTATCGAAAGTTTTGACCTCTGTTATCGCGTTTTTGATAATTTTAACGCTCAATGTTCAAAGTTTGTTGTATTCTCTCCAACCAATAAACGGCGCGAGAGTAACTTAAACCTCAAAAAAGTTTGTTCTACTAGTTAAATTAAAACAAATTTGAGGTGTTCTTTAAAATCTTCACATTGCTCCATTGTATTTGATATGTGGATTTCTACCAGTCAGAAATTGCTGGAATTTGTGGTCTATGGCTCTAATACTCCCCCTATCTCGGTTCAACTTGAACAAAAACTGTGGGAAGTGTTGCCGATGTGGCGAGTCCTTTTGCCGAATATTGATTCTGTGAACTTCTGCCTCGGAAGCGGTTGTGTCAACGCCATTTTCATGATATATATGATCAATATGTTAAACTTTTTTTTATTTCAAATCAGCTATTGGTGTCCGCTATGACACTTGGATATTCGATGTAATGTTTCTCCCAACCCTAACTGACCTAAGGTGGTATGAACTTAGATATCTTTGCACAAAAAATTATCGGATAAAATGTTCTTTGAAATGATTAACAGCTCTAACTCCTTACTTGAAATAGTTCAGAAATTACCCCGAAAACAATCCAGAAATTATCAGGGAAAAATCCCGAAAATATCAGAAAATGAACTCGAAAACAATCCTGGAATGGTTCGAAAACATTCCCTAAATGACGCCGGATAATTTCCAAAATGGTTCCGAAATAGTCCCAGATGTACTATCTAATATTCTGAAAGATATTGGTTTTCACTACAGGGTTACAACTCTTTCAATCATTTGAAAATTCCGATTCTGTCACGTACCAAAAGTGAAGAATTTTATTCGACAATTTCATACGAGAACAACATTTTAATAGATGCCCCCAGGTCGGCGCGTCTAACCACTGTTGCTATAGCCATTTATATTGAAAACACACATACGAACAAATGAATAAGTTCATATGTGTGTGTGCATATGAGTGCGATAAAAATAAAAGTAAAATATCCATTAAATTTTTGTAGTCGAAAAAGAAATTAATTTTTCGCTAACAATGCGTTCAAATTAAAATGTAACTCAGGAGTGTAAAAACAAGAATCTCAAAGATGACTGATGAAGGGGCGAATAGAGCCTTGTAATTTGATGCCACAAATACTGTGGAAAACGTATAAGATTAAAGTTACAAATTCTCTTCAAAACCTTACACCACTATCTTATAACAGTTTTGTTGACGATTCATTCAACTCCCATACACCACTCAACTGCTCAATGGCGTATTTAACCATTAAAATCAATCAAAAATAAAAAATTTATTGCACAACATTGTTGCATGGATTTTTATGTAGAAAACATAAAGAATTTAATATCTACCACAAAACGTATTTAAGTATGAAAAGCTAGCACATTGAATGAATATTGACGAAGTAGCAACTGGCAGGAAATGCGTTAATTTTGATCGCAAGCCATCAGCGTTTGAATGGCAAAAGTAGTCTATTTAGTACCAACCATCTATCCGAGGCAATGATATCCGACCATTTGATGCAAGTTTTAATGCCCATTTCGTTAAGAAGCAGCAATTGTTTGTCTCATCACTGAATTTGACTTATTGCTTTTGCTTTCATTTTATTTGTTGTTGCAATCATTGTAGGCGAACCGAATTTAAATTAATGCCATTTTGACAGTTTGAGCTCGTTTAATGCCCCTTTTCTGGCTTAAGCACTAAAGTAGTAAATATGCATTTATGTGCTATTTTTGTGTTAAAGTCTAGAATACCAATTGTGTATGAGATTTATTAGCGGTATTTATGTTTGGAAATGATTGAACTGATTTTTATGCTCGTCAATTGATTAAAAGTGCTTAGCGTATTTAATAGTTCAATGAATCATTTGATTTATCTCATCTATTTTACAAATTTGTTTAAATACTCAACCACTAATTAGTAGATTGGATTTTTACGATGGTGCTACATTTTGAGCTATTGAGATAATGAATACCCTTTTTAAAAAGGTTTCGTGGATGTGGGCTGGGAGTGAAAATTTTCCATTATAAACCCACTAATAGTTCCAGTGCATTTCTGCCGTTAAAAGCTTCTCATCAAAAACTTTTGTCTAAACGAAAAAAGTTAAGTTTACTTTATCATTTTTATACCCAGCTGTACTTGTACACAGGGTATTATAACATTGTTAGGATAACGGTTGGTTGTACAGGTATAAAGGAATCGAGATAGATATAGACTTCCATATATCAATATGATCAGGATCGAAAAAAAATTTGATTGAGCCATGTCCGTCCGTCTGTCCGTCCGTCCGTCCGTCCGTCCGTCTGTCCGTTAACACGATAACTTGAGCAAATAATGAGATATCTTCACCAAATTTGGCATGCATACTTATTTGGGTTCAGAATAGATTGCTATTGAAAATGGGTAAAATCGGACCATAACGACGCCCCTTTTTCGATATCGAAAATTTCGAAAAACGTATAAAATGGGTTAATTCAATATTAGAAGCAGCTACAATGATAAAATTTGCAATATGTATTGATTTGGATGTTCTAAGGCCGATTTTATAAAAATTTTTGAAAAGGGGGCGTGGTACCGCCCACGTATATTTGAAGAAATTTTAAAATTTTGACTCTTAATAACTTCAGAACAGTTTATGCTAGTATAACGAAATTTCGTAGAGGACATACTATTGTTGTGGTAAATTCAGCTATAGAAAATAAACGAAATCGCTTCGCGACCACGCCTACTTTTTCATAAAAGTTATATTGAAAGGAGGTGGAAATATTGAAAAGTCCATATCTAATTAACTGATTTCGCTATAATAATATAATTTGGTACATACATCAACTTTCATATTCTTTACATAATTTTTTCCAAATTTTGGAAAGTGGGCGTGGCACCGCCCATTTATGAGTCAAGCAATTTTTAAATTCGACTGCTAACAACTTCAGAACGGTGTGAGATAGATTTACGAAACTAGGTACCAGGCATGTTATGTTTATGTAGAGTACTACCACAGAAAATAAGAAAAATCGGTGAACGATCACGCCCACTTTATGTGCACAGCTGGGTATGTAATGTTCGGTTTCACCCGAACTTAGACTTCCTTACTTGTTCGTTTAATTTTCGTTGTTTTTTTCGTTTAAATAAATTTAGTTAAATAAACTCAAAATAAATTTTCAAGCTATTGCATAGATTTTATCGCTGGCTTGGCACCTAAATAAAAAAAAAACGGAACGGATATTTGTGAAAAAAGGTTCGAAAGTTTCGAAAAGGTTCGGTGTTAGCAACAGGTTGAATACATAAAATTGGACCTCTATCATAAAGTTAATGTTAAAGTTAAAGTTAATCTTAACCTTAACCTTAACTTTGACTTTGACTGGACTTTGATTTCGATTTTGACTTTGGCTTTGACTTTGACTTTGACTGGAATTTGACTTTGATATTGACTTTGACTGGATATGTGCGGGAGGATTTTGAAATTCAAAACCCCCACCGCTGCGTACGGGCCTGGCATAAGTTGGTAATATGCAATAGCTTTACTTCAAGAAATTTAATTTATTTTAATTGAGTTTAGTTCAATGATATTTAATGAAATTTAATTTAATTTCGTTTTATTTTATTAAATTTTTGTTAAATATTTTCCTTTATTTTAAAATATTTTACTATGTATTTTTTGTGTAATTTTATTTGCTTATATATTTTTTTGTTGCTTTTTTATTCTTTTTTTATTTATTTTTTTTTACTTGGTTTTATTTTATTTGATTGAATTTCATTTCATTTAATTTTTTTATTTTTTTTTATTTGTTTTATTTAATTTTATTTGCATATTTCCTTTTTCATTGTAGGTATTTTATTTTATTTAATATTTTTTAAATTTTTTTTAATATTTTTTTAATTCAATTTTTTTTTTCTATTTTTTATTATTTTCTAATTTTTATTATTTTATTCTACAAAAAGATAAGCTGGTTATGTTTGAAGCCTACTGACTTTTTACACCAAACGCCGTCAACTAGTGGGTCCGAAGTTCAGAGAACCTAATTCATACAGATTATTGCGCTCTTCGCTTGGCCTCTCGAATAACGCAATTATTGCTGCGTGAGAGCGCTATGATCGCACTGACCAATCACACACACACATCTAAAGTACTAGAGGGACATTCCATCGTGACTCCTGGTCAACTTTGACTTAATAAATTGACATCGGGACTTCAATTGCTATGAAATATATTTATCGACATGGACAAATATCCAAAACAATAAATGCGTTAAAAGAATTGGCGAAATAACAACAAATAGCTTTATAACTATTGTGACTCGCGGGACACCGAAAAATCCCTTTGTTGCACCTTTGTGAGCACGAAAACAAATATTAGCTTTACAGTTCAACTTTGAACTACAATTTGTATATGATCGAAAGTACATACTACATAGTACCATATTCTTTAAAAATAAGATCAGTATTAGCTTTTAGGAACCTTTTACAGTAGTTAAAGAGTGTGACTCCTGAGACATTTTCCTGTTTTTTTGGTCATAAAATTTTTAAGTTTTTTTCAGTTTTAACAATGCAGTTCCCTAAAAACTTAGCTATGCAACTGGTTACCCCTAGCCCATGATAATAAAAATACCTTTATTGTACAGTTCTTTCAGAGCAGTGGGAGTTTATGGCGTTTTAAAAAGTTGGTACTTTTCCTCTTTTGGCTGGAATGTCCCTAGATCGTTAACAAGAGTCATCCAAACCAGGGCCCGGCAAAATTGAAAGTGAGGGTGTATTAGTGAATTAGCGGCCATCGCGCCAATCAAATTATGTTATCTCTTTGTCATCCCTAGCTTACAAGAAAATATCGAGGCAACGGCGTATGTTGTTCTCTCGTTGCTTAAAGCGGGCGACAGAGCATAACAAACGGCATCCATTGATTGGTCAGTGTTATCATAGCGCTCTCACAAGCGAGAGTCCAAGCAAAGAGCGTAAAAGCCTAGTTTTCAGATTTAGGACAATTGTTTCACTAACTTCTTGTCGTTACTTGGATGTTACTTCCTAAAGTGTCAGATAAGTGTAGTTAGTTTGTATTTTGAGTACATATTGTTGAATTGCTGTAAATATCAGAAAAGACTTGGCGTGAACGCCTGGCATGCGTAGGGCTCAAGGTCCCGGTACAATGGATATTTTTCTTAATTTTTTAGCTTCCGCTATGAAATTCGACTTCTAAAAGTAAGTTTTTCGGCACTTCCGTGAAAGAAAATTTAGGATTGTGTGTTTTCTCTTCCTTATGGCATAAGTAACGCCTGCCTCACTTCTAGAAGTTGATAGACATGGTACAACAACCAAAATCATAAATATCGCCTATCTAACTTCTTGGCGTCTCTTGGGAGTTACTTCCTGAAGTGAAACATACGTGCCGGTATTTGTGTTTTTGAATAGATATACATATATATTGTTGAATTGCAAAGAAAATGTTGGCTGGGAAAGAACAATTTAGTTTCTGTATAAGGAAAACACTTAATTACATACAATAGCTTGAGAAAGAGCTCTACGCGGAGAAAATGAAATCTGGCCTTTCCGGTTTTTGGATGCATCTGGCAATTGAAAAATAGAGCTACATGCGCATCCAGCTGTCCTATAAAGGTATAAAGAACTGCATACGTACAACTTGAAACCAAATTCGTTACAAATTTTTATTACTAAACATAAACTTAGAACTTTAATAATACATTTTTGTCTCACAGTTCTTCAGCTTAACTTACAGTAGTAAAAATAGAAACAAGTTTGTGTCACAATTCCATGATTGATTTCAATAATATGCGGACATTGTCGTAAAATCCAAAAAACTGCTCGTATTAACCATTAAAAAGTCACCCTTTTAAGAGGCAACAAAAAATATCAAAAGAATAAGAAATGTTTTTTTTTTACAAAGAATTACACACAATTAATGTTATTTTTGATAATGCCAAACAAGCTGGCCCTCCAAAGAACTCACACAAAATGTAGCGCATAAAATTCAATTTTGTTGCATGAAATCGCCATAAAAATTAAGAAATAAATCTAAATCTTCATTTTTGTTTCTGTATCACGTCAAAATTCAGTGACGACTGGCTGTCGCAGACAATCAGTAAGTAGCGTTAAAGCTTTTGTGTCGAAATCAAGCACACATACATTATATCCACCTCCCCTTTTTGGTTTGTGCAGTGGCGTACCCAATGGGTTTGGTGGGGTTATGTAAGAAAGATTCAATCGCAACCAAAACATATTGATGTCATTGTTTTGGCCCAGCATCCTGATGATTTTGACCAACTAAGTAAAGCTCTCAGACTTCTTGAAATGAAGTAAAACTGAAAAAAATTATACCCTTTATCGAAGTGGCAATATGCAATCTGCAAAGTGGCCCCTCGCTGGCAACCCTGTAGGCACCCTTGTCCATTCGAGATATGTTATTGCCTTCAGTTAGCGGTTTTTATTCTTATTTTTTTGAAAACGAAACCTGAAAGCCGATTTTATGGAAACACATTAATAGCTTTTGCGCATAAAAAGTAACAAACAAACTTGCTTTTTGACTCACTAAAAAAATAAGAAATAACAACAACACAAAAAACATCATGTTATGACGACTTTATGCACTGCTTTTGCATATAAAAATGTAGTAAAAAGTAATCAAAAATTATGTGAAATAAAATATAAGAAATTATTATTAATAGTCGTCAGACGTACGAATAAAGCCCTGAGATAACATTTTGTGGCATATTATTGTGCGTTTCGTGCCATCGGATGCGTTATGCGCAATCACACGCCTTTTGGCACACGTGTGGTTGTAGTCTGTGAGAGAGAGGGCTCTTTTCGGCAGTTACTCTGTGTTTTCCTAATTTTTATTGCACAGGACAAAGCAGTTCTTTAGCGGTATTTTTTAATAGCTCATTTGAGCTTGTTGTCCTACAAGATTGCATTTTAAG
>CAXKVI010000002.1:147959937-147962437 GCA_964058755.1 Campiglossa producta | reverse complement strand
GAGAATGGGGTTAACTTCATGGTTAGTTGGGTAGTAACTACGAGCATGTGTGGAGAACCTACCCTTCTCAAGTACCGAGTTTTGTTGTACTCGAGTACCTCATACCAGTGCAAGTACAGGTATCGAGCCCGTGGGACCAGTATCGGACTCAACGATCGGCTTCCGGCTTTATTGCTTTATTGGTGAATGTGTCCTAAGAAAAAGTGCTCTGGGAATCCATTTCATAACTTATTTCTGCTACCTGGCTATCCCTGATTAAAAAACGCAAAACCAAACAGAAAGTGTAGTGATCTACGACCAATATTGACTCGTTACTGAACATATTGGGGCATAGTCTTAGTCTAAGTAAAGTAGGAATCGGGAAGGACCTCTCTGAGCCATTTGAAACAAAACGAGGCTTCAGACAGAGCGACCCACTTCCATGCAGTTTATTTAACCTGTTGCTGGAGAAGATAATTCGAGCTAAACCGCAATGGCACAATCTTTAACAAGAGCGTGTGCAATTGCTGGCGTATGCCGATGATATTGATATCATTGGCCTTAAAAACCGCGCCGTAAGCGCTGGCTTCTCTGGACTGGATAAGGAAGCGAAAACAGTTGGTCTTGCAGTCAACGAGGACAAGACGAAGTATTGGCTGTCATCAAAGAAATAATCGGCTCACCTGCGCCTTGGCAGCCAAGTCACCGTTGATAGCTAGAAATTTGAAACGGTGAGAGACTCCGTCTATTTGGACACCAGCATTAATACCGTAAATAATATCAGTCTAGAAATCCAACGGAGAGTCACTCTTGCCAACAAGTATTACTTTGGACGAAGTAGGCAATTGAGAAGTAAAGTCCTCTCTCGAGTCGAGAGTCTCGACAAACAACACGAGCTCTATAAGTCTCTCATCATTCCGGTCGTGATGTACGGCTCGGAATCATGGACAGTGTCAAGAGCAGATGAGATGACCCTTGGAGTATTTAAGAGAAAAGTTCTCCGAAAGATTTATGGTCCTTCAACTCGCCGTCGAAGGAAATTTAACGATGAGCTGTACGAGCTTTTCGCTGACCTGACCATAGTACAGAGAATTAAAGCCCAAAGGTTTCGCTCGCTGAGTCATGTTATGCGAATGGATAAAGAAGCTCCAGCACAGAAGGTTTTTCTATCGATACCCGAATTCGGCAGATGAGGAAGGGGGAGGCCTCGACTGAGTCCAAAACCTAAGTGGAGGATGAGTTGAGTTCCCTTGGGGCTTCCCAGTGGCGTCAGTTATCGCTAAAAAGCAATGACTGGCGTACTTTGATACGAAACGGCCAAAATCGCCTAGGCGTTTAAGCGTCAATAAATGACGCAAGCAAAGATTAGGGCATCTAGCCCAACTTAATGAAGAATATTGTGTATCTTAGTTACATTAAGATTCTTTTCACCTCTTTTATATCATTTATAGTTTCAAACTAATTTTTTTATTCGAAAAATTTCAATTTATCTCATCTCCAATTCAATTGTACAATCGTGAAACTTTTGAATAATTTTTTTTTTTTCAATACTTGAAACTTTTCCTGGAATCTTGAAACTTTATCCGCCATTCCTTGTTAACAATCTTGCAACAATTGTTATTCGTGTATTTTTGCATTTATTTAGCAACTAAATTGCTTATCGAGTATTCATTGCGTAGCTTTGTTGGCATATCAAGAGAAGAAAAATTAAATCTGCAATTGACCAAGTGAACCGTGTTGCTGCTGAAGTTTTGTGTTGGTGAGCTTTTGGCACATGCGGCTGTCTTGGGAGCAAATCTAGACAGAATATATCTATGATATGCACTGTATGCTAGAAAGATGCATTTCCATAACTGTGGGAAACCTGAGTATCTTCCATAAGGAGATGAAAAATGTTAAGCGATTTGACCAATATCCGTGATAGGTCACACCCTACAATAAATGCGATTTTTAATAATGTCCGAACAACTTCCTCAAATAGACCACTGTATGTGGTCATATCATACACTTTAATCGCATACCAGTTTCTTTAATTTCATTCAACAAATCTAGAAGCTCTGTACATTTATCTAAAAAAAAGACGTTTTATATTCAATGAGCTGGACAACTAAACTAGCACAGCTACTAACGAAATTGCAAATAGATGCATTTCTTTGTTGGAAAACATCCTCAAAGTTTCCCACAGACATACATATGCACAAAAAGTATAACGTAGAACTTGCAACAAGCAAGAATTAAGTGATTTTCTTGGGCTTATCACATACAAATTGGACAGATGTAGAGTTCGACTAAAAAATTTTAGTAATCTACGAATGCTACGTCCGGTGTGCCGGATAAGAAAAAGTGTGTTTGCTTGAATAATAAAGTTATCGTTCAACTCTTGAAACAACTCCCGCCTACATGGAATGGTTAACTCCCACAACTTTCCATTACCGTTTCTTACCTCGCCTCACTACTTACCTGCCATTTCGCAATTTAGGTGCGTACGTTGCACAAATTTTAAGAAAGTTGTCATTTGGTT
>CAXKVI010000002.1:147934937-147954937 GCA_964058755.1 Campiglossa producta | reverse complement strand
TATTTTACTTTTATTGCCGCAGCATTTCATTTTCTTTCTAGACCAACTACCTTGCCTCTTTCCTTTGAATTGCATCATTTTCCATTTGCCTCATAATAACTTTATTTGCTGCAATAAATCTTCTTCGCAATGCCATAATTTTTATTTCTCTCTCTATTCCTGCTGCTTATTCACCGCGCTGCCAAACGCTGACAGATTACCAATTCAAATGTGCGAAATGTCCTGTTCGGTTTGTGTCCTTTTAATTCCGTTTTACTGCACAAATACCAATACAAATATGTTGAACTTATAATACGATAAAATACGTAATATCTAAATACAATAGTTTTTTTTCTGCATAATTCGTTGCATGCCACATGTCGCAGTAAATTATTCCCGTGGGTTTATTGTTTACTTCATCATCTTGAATGCCACCAAAGTGGTCATCGGTCAGTGGTTAGCGGTTAGCGTTGTGTGGTCAATGTCGCGCTAGTTGGTGCCAACAACTGCTGGTCAATGAGTACTGGTTGGTGTTGCCAATAAATACATTTATGCGTTAAATAATTGTTAAAGGAGGGAGGTAAATTATTCAGCTGTGCTTTGTTGGCATTACTTGGGTCTTTGTTGTGTGACAATTTTGACATTTGCAATTGATTTATTGCTCGAAGTGTGTGAAGAGTTGGGGCGCTGGAGATTTAGGTATAAGAAACTAAAATGACCAACAAAATCCGATGTAATAACTGATGCAAGTTTGTGCTAAACAGCATGGTGTGGTTGAAATACTTAGTACTGAGCCGTGACAGCATTGCCATCGATATCGAATCCCAGTCCTAGTTCACAAACTTCAGGTCACATGAGGTACTCACACCGTGAGTGATTCGGTAACGCTCTTGGATCGCGTTACAAAGGAAGAACCTGAAGTCAAGGGTCGTTCAGCCTGCGTATTTCCCTACAAGTAAAATAATATAATCTCTTTCCTTTCATCTTTCGCTTCTCATTGTTTGATACAAAATCGTTAACCCTCTTTAGGCTTGCCCCTGCCTGACCCACACATAAAACATATCTCAGAAATAGTTGCGCGTTATTATAACAAACTATGTATTTATTCTAGGGTACTCGGGTCAAAATATTGGTTGCTATCTGTTGACCCTAGTCACGAACACACAACAACACTTTTTTCAAAGTCTACAATCTTCTTACGATCAGTTTGAGACCCCACTTACTTTCGTTGAACCTTCGTAGGTTCGTTGTTGTTGTTGTTGTTAAGACTAAAATACACCCGAAGATTTTGGGGAGTGATGCCGAAATTAACAGTCCTTTGCCGGATATGGACCCGGTACGCTCCGGTACTCCCTTGCGGTACTGCCCGACTGTATGATTTGGTATGACCATTGGAACCTTCTAGGTCATGTCATCCCTCAGCCATGGAGCTAGCACGTCTTTATCTATGTACATATTAGTCGCCTCTTACGACCGGTATGCCTAATCTTGGCTTGCGTCATAATGACGCTTAACCGCCTAGGCGATTTTGGCCGTTTCGTATCAAAGCACGCCAGTCATTCCTTTTTAGCGATAACTGACGCCAAATGGAAACCCCAAAGGAGTTCAAGTCATCCTCCACCTGTTGTTTCCATCTCAGTCGAGGTCTCCCCCTTCCTCTGCTGCCGAATTCGGGTGTCGATAGGAAAACTTTCTGTGCGGAGCCTTTGGGCTTTAATCCGCTGAACTATGGTCAGGTCTGCGTAAAGCTCGTATAGCTCATCGTTAAATTTCCTTCGATACTCGCCGTTGGCATCACGGGAAGGACCATAAATCTTCCGGAGAACTTTTCTCTCAAATACTCCAAGGGCCATCTCATCTTCTCTGGACACTGTCCATGATTCCGAGCCGTATGCCTACCTCGGCAATATTCTAAGCCCCTTATCCGCAGGGATTACGTCCGTCGGTGGCTAACAGCACTATAAGTTGGGAAGTAGAAAGGGGAGGTATAGACTGGGTGAGCGCTCACTAGCTAGCAACGAAGCTAAATCGTAACAGCAATTTCATAATTCAAGGGGCCAAGCAAAGAACGAATTTCGAATACTAGTTGATGGGTGTGCTACACATTGAAAGTTAAACTCCAAATTTTAGGTGAAGTAAAAAAACAGCTCTCTTTAGTTAGGGGTGATTTTAAGAAAGACGGGTAGAAGAAAAATGCGAGCTTTAGCAAGATGGTGTAAGAAGAAGTAGGGAATAAAACAAAATGAAGAAGAAGCGAGTTACACCTTCCCCGCAACTTGCACTCAACGAAGATGCATTCTACTAGCGTTCATTACATTCTCACAAATAACCCAAACCACTTTTAGGCCAAATTAAAACAACAAACATTATAGGGCACACAAATCATTACTTTACGGTACTTAGCATATACTCGCCACCTGCTAGCTGCAACTATTACAAAGTAAATCCGCACACAATTACGCTCATGTGATACACAACGAAAATTCGCCATCCTATGCGACTATTGACATTTCACACCTGAATGAGCTGTTAGTTAGCGTATTAACATTTGATGTTGCCACCGCCTACACTAATGTTTATGTGTGCCACAAATAAGCATTAGCTGCATTGTTGCATTGTAGTGTAAGTGTGTAAAATGTAACATGCCACCGCATTTGGTCAAAGTTGTTTGTGTTGAGGTATGCACGAATTGCCGATTTCAAGCAGTCAAGTCAGTGTGTATGTGCTAAATTTGCTTATGTGCGCGCTTAAATAAATAACACAGCCTAACAGTTGCAATAACAAAAACTCTAATAGCGGTTGTAATGAAAATAGCAGGGAAATTAGCATATTTGTAGCGCAACACCTTACTGCAACTTATGTAGCTGGCGGATTGGTGTGGCAAGCTGATAGTCTGCTTGTATGCGCGTGTAACGAGTTTAATACCTCTAACATCACGTTAAGCTTTAGGCAAATTTATTTAGTGAGAAATTTAGTGTTTGCATTTATGACACCTTTTGTTGCATGTGTGGCACGTACGGCAACATGCTGATAGGTAAACTACTTAAGCTTCGAAAAACAAAACTGTGAAGCAAAGATCTCCCCTACCTAAGATTTACGGAATACAAGTTAAGGTAGTCAAATTCTACCAGGGGAACCTGCCGGGATATTTCCAGCTTTATTGCAAAGTGGTACCCCTGCAGGGAACTCAGGCACTAGTGACACAAATTTCTGGTTCAGAACTAGATTAAAGTGGCCAATAAGAACTAGTACGTTAGTGCTTACATTTTCACTAGTTCAAAACCAGTGTTTGAGGAGTCATTAAAGGCATTTGTATTCGTATTTGAATTTAAGTTTTGTATTTAATTTATATTCGCGGAACTGGACACAAAGGACTTGGTGGCCTTCATAAAGTCAACTAAGTGGTTCGAGGAGGAGTAACGGTGTCTGTTTAGGAGTGTCAGTCCCGGGATTCTGCTATGTGGAAAATCCCAACAACTCGGGAATTTTCCATATGGCCGGGTCCCGGGACTGATTTTCCTTGTGTTGGTGGTATCACAACGGGCCTTACAAAACTGGCCTAAGTGTGCCTCTGCGGCAGCCACTTGAACCTAACCTAACCTATATTCGTTTCTATGCTTAGAAATTGTTCAGAACTATAGAAATACACTGAAAAAAAATCTACAAGAAACGGCCGTCAAATTAACAGTAAACCCTGTCATTTTTAGTCCAAAACTGTCGAATTTTGTACTAGTTCCAGCCTAGGACATCGCCATGTTAAATTCGCCAGTTGATTTCATGTTAAAAAGATAGTTCTCGAACTAGTCTGGTTCGGAACGCACTAGAAGCGAACTAGCTCTGAACTAAAGATTTTCCCTACAGTGACTAACCTCGTTAAGAAAAGCTGCAGATGAAAATATTTGAGATAATTGCATCAAATTTGGTATACAGGTTACTTCCTGGCTCAGGTAGGTTGCTTTTAAAAATGAGTGAAATCGGATGATAACCACGCCCCCTTTTTCGATATCAAAAATTTCGAAAATCACACAAATTGAGTAAAAATTTAGATATTTGCATGAAATTTTATATACAGGTTACTTTCTGGCCACAGTAGGTGCTACTGGAAATGGGCGAAATAGGAGGATAACCACGCCCCCTTTTTCGATATCGAAAATTTCGAAAATTACCTAAATTGCCACATCTCGGTAGCTAAAATGGCTAAAATGATTTAACTTTATAGGAGATTGATTTTTTCATAACTTTTTAAAGTGGGTCCACTTTTATAAGGGCATTTTTTGAAAATTTGACTGGTCATAACTTTTAAACTAATTACGGCAGAATCATGAATTTTGGCACAAGGTATACTAGCATTATAAGGAGTATATCAGATAAAATTGGACCAAATCGCTTCCCGACCACGCCCACTTTCGATATGGAAGACTTTGAAAATCACATAAATTAACATAATTCTAGGGCCTATATAATGGTTATCCCTTACTGAAAACTAGCGCTGGGTATTTAATATTCGGTTCATCCGAACTTAGACTTCCTTGCTTTTTTTCTTATTTACTTCTATCTGACGTGACATATGTTAATTCTGTTGATCATTTATGCGTAATTATTCAAAGTCACGTGCCTATTACATATTATTTACTTTTCTGCTGAAGGTGAATAAACCGAGCGAAATCCATGTAATGAACAAATATTCAAAACTGATTCGCAAACTTGTCTTACACGTAATGGAATTAGTATTAATAAATAATAGAGCTGAAAAATTGTCGATAATAGCATATAATTGTTGAGATAGTTTTAAACTGCCGATTATCGAACAAATGATGGTGCTGATACTATAGTACTTTCGTAAAGTTATCGACTGTACTATCGCATATCGATGAGTAGAATATTCTATACAATCTGAATTAGACGTGGCAAATTTAAAACTCTAAGCTTAGCTTTGACATGTTGAGAAAATTTATCAAACGTAGTACATAGCCTTACTAAAATATCGATTGTTTTTATTATATATCGAAATAGTTGATAACGACATCGGATATCTCTAATATACATGCATATCTAATGTGTGTATGCGGAAGTAATGCATTACTTCCACCAACTTTCACTTGAGTAAATTCAAGACAGTTTCCATCAGACACTTACTCAAATACTTGCAGACATGTGAAATTCAAGAAAGTTTTGCATAACCTGCTCATATAACAGGACATATCTACTCACATCAGCTTTGTTAAAATATTTACACAAAATAGATAAATTTTGTCAAGACACATCAACAACAGAAAATAATGTAATCGCAACACCAACAGCTGAATTATAGCAATGAGTTGAAAGTTATTAACTACTCCACACATATCCATATCCATAATCAAGCCAAACTCATGCTCGTAGTGATGATAATGTTAGATCAACATTATTTAGGAACTCATGCATATCTAATGAATTCTAAAATATGTCCGACACCTTTGCTTTAGACTATTTTGTTGGCAGTTCATGTATGTAATGCAACAAACAAAAGCAACAATTCGAATATTTTCCATCAAGAAAGCTGCCCAAAAATATTTGCATAGATATTACAAACGTTTAAGCTATTCGCCACATTTATGGGTATGCAATCTATTGGGGTAGAATGTAATGTTATGGTAACTTTTTAGAAGCAGCAATAACTACAACATATGCAGCAAAGTTTCCGAAATGTAAACGAGTTGCATGCAACAACAAAGTTTGTATAATTTTGAGGTTAGAAAAGTGTTGAATGGACTCTTGCAACAAGCTGAGCTCCGTAATGTGTCTAAAATATTTGCATATGAATATCAAGATTCTTGCATAACAAAACATACGAGTTCATGGCAGAAGATACAAGGCTCGTCATGAAATTACTTTGTTGTTGTATGTGTACATGGAGTAATGCAATTCTTCAGCAACATTTACCCTTTAAGTACCCACAACTAGTTAGTTGAGCACAAGGTATGCCTGCCGTAAGACTTGACTAAACACCGCTGCATCCCGTTTTATTAGAAAAAGGTGTATCAGATCCATATCGGTAAGAGGACCGTTAGCATTGGTAAGACTTCTAGGCTAGAGACAACAACCAACTAAGTAATTGGAAACTATTAAACGCCTATAAAGCGGGAGCCCCTTCCACGCGCATGCATAAATATGCACCTCCACAAGTAATAATGGCACCTTAATGGTATGTGGCCATTACTGCACTCATTGAGGTGGCAAAGAGGTTGAAAGATATTTTGGCGAGTCATCAACAATGTAATTCCAACTGCACGTTTTGATGCACGCATATTTAGTAAGCAGCGTTGATATACGCATTACATACCCAATACAAATTCAAATGGGCAACCAACAAGCACCAACTGACAACAATCTAAAACTGTGAACATGTGAACAAAAGGTCCTACAAAGACATACAGGAACATTGTTCATTTCATTTCCATACTACTTTATAAAATGAATATGTTGCGGAAGTTTTTTTGGAGGTACCGGAACCGGAATGGGAATTTTAAAATATTGTTTTTTTTTTTTATCGGATCTGAATCAGCCAATATATGTATATGCAGTTGAATTTATCTTATTTTAGATATGCTTTTTCTAATATTTTTTAAAATTAATTTTCTTTTCATTTATAATAATTTAATTTTATTTTATTTATATTTTTATATAATTTATTTTTTTCTTTTACTCTGTTTTATTTTTTGAATTTTATTTTTTAACTTTTTTTACTTGATTTTAAATAATTTTTTTATTTTATTTTATTTACTTTTATTTTATTTTATTTTTTTTTATTTTATTTTATTTTATTTTATTTTATTTTATTTTATTTTATTTTATTTTATTTTATTTTATTTTATTTTATTTTATTTTATTTTATTTTATTTTATTTTATTTTATTTTATTTTATTTTATTTTATTTTATTTTATTTTATTTTATTTTATTTTATTTTATTTTATTTTATTTTATTTTATTTTATTTTATTTTATTTTATTTTATTTTATTTTATTTTATTTTATTTTATTTTATTTTATTTTATTTTATTTTATTTTATTTTATTTTATTTTATTTTATTTTATTTTATTTTATTTTATTTTATTTTATTTTATTTTATTTTATTTTATTTTATTTTATTTTATTTTATTTTATTTTATTTTATTTTATTTTATTTTATTTTATTTTATTTTATTTTATTTTATTTTATTTTATTTTATTTTATTTTATTTTATTTTATTTTATTTTATTTTATTTTATTTTATTTTATTTTATTTTATTTTATTTTATTTTATTTTATTTTATTTTATTTTATTTTATTTAATTTTATTTTATTTTATTTTATTTTATTTTATTTTATTTTATTTTATTTTATTTTATTTTATTTTATTTTATTTTATTTTATTTTATTTAATTTTATTTTATTTTATTTTATTTTATTTTATTTAATTTTATTTTATTTTATTTTATTTTATTTTATTTTATTTTATTTTATTTTATTTTATTTTATTTTATTTTATTTTATTTTATTTTATTTTATTTTATTTTATTTTATTTTATTTTATTTTATTTTATTTTATTTTATTTTATTTTATTTTATTTTATTTTATTTTATTTTATTTTATTTTATTTTATTTTATTTTATTTTATTTTATTTTATTTTATTTTATTTTATTTTATTTTATTTTATTTTATTTTATTTTATTTTATTTTATTTTATTTTATTTTATTTTATTTTATTTTATTTTATTTTATTTTATTTTATTTTATTTTATTTTATTTTATTTTATTTTATTTTATCTTATTCTATTCAAATTTATTTTATTTTATTGCTTGAATTAGTTTATTTGATTTTATATTTTTCTTGTTTTTTTTTTTATTTTCTAAATTAGTTTATTTTATTTTATTATATTTATTTTTTTGCTCATGCTGCTTGTAATGATCAAATATTCTGACTTCTACTCCAATCAGTCGGGCATGATAGCGGCCACAGATACTCGACATCTTTTTTAAATCATCCGGAACACAATCAAAGCTCCGTAACGTCTCTAGTACAGATACTATGATTTTGAGGTTGCGTATACGCCGTGCCCTACTCAACTCAACTCAATTTAAGCTCATACTGCAATTTCAAGCGAGTTATTTGCATTTGCATCAGTTTAGGTTGCATTTATTTTGCAACAATGTGTGAGGGTTAATCACCAGTGTTGTTGTTGTTGTAGTGCATTTAATGTCAATATTGCATGCAACGGAATTTTTAAGTGTATTTAGGCCTACCTATGTGAGTATTATCGAATATAAAATTTGACATACCCAAAGTGTTGATTGTTTATACTAAAATCGTAAGTTTATGTAGTTAACTGAAGCGTATGTATGTAGAACCTATATTATATGCATTTAAATTGAATTGCAAATCGTACGTGCATATAAATAAATAGTTGCAAAGACAAGTGTTTGTTGTGTGCGTGCAAGTAATTCTGAGTGCAAAGTAAATAGAACTTTACTTGTGTTGACATATCTTAGAGATACGAAATGTAAATAGCGAAAGAAATAAATTAAGTGCTTTAGAATAAAAAAAAATGAGGGATTTATGCATTTTTATAAGTGCACCGCATGCTGATAATAAATATATGGGAATTTAAGACGATGCAGAAACATTAACGTAGTTCGAATATTTCAACACTTTTCGTTTAATGTAGATACCTCCTAATTGATGTTTCATAGGTCCGCCTATGAGTAAAGTTCTTCGAAATAATGTTTATCATGGCAGCAGAACAGACATACGATTTACCGATAACTGACGTCTTTTTTAAAAACCTACGCATAACATTTCTGGATAATAAGAGACTTATAGAGCGTGCTCTTTGTTCATTGAGAGAGAACTTTACTACTCAGTCTAAATATGCACTTTCTGGAAGAATTGATTCTTCGTTAAATTTTGCCTGAGACATTGTTTCGTTGAAATCTATCAGATTAAAATTTTCCTCTGGTTTCCGCGACTCAGTCTTTTATTTTATTTTATTTTATCGGTAGTGCCAAGTTCGAAAACATAAATAGCCACTAAGCTATGTAGTGCAATAACATACCTAAAATAATCCCCACTCGTTTTATGTCCCAAAAAAATTGAAATAACAAACATGGGATTTATATGCCTTTCCTACGCCTCTTTTTTATACTCAGCTGTACTGGTCATTTTCGTATCATTTCGGGATCATTTTAGGGTCATTTTGGGATCATTTTTGGGTCATTTTGGGTTTAGTTTCGGATTATTTTGAGAACATTTAGGTTCTTTTTAAGGTAGTTTTGGTATTATTTTAAGATTATTTTGGGATTATTTTAAAGTCGTTTTGGGATCATTTTGGGTACAATTAAGGTCCTTTTGGGGTTAGTTTGGAATCATTTTGTGGCAATTTTGCGATCATTTTTGGATCATTTTGACATAATTTTTCGGTCGTTTTTGGTTCAATTTCGGATCATTTTGGGAACAATTTAGGGTCTTTATGGGTTCGTTTTGGGATCATTTAAGGATTAGTTTGGCATTTTTTTTTGGGTCATTTTGCAATTATTTCCAAATTTGCCAGCTATCTCATTTTTTTTAATTATGCAGCAAGATATGCCAATATGGATATCAAATGAAAGGTATTTTCGGCGACTTGCTACTTAACTAAAATATTACCATTTAGGGTTGCCACCTAGTGTCGCCACCTTACCACATTATATTTGTATATCCGGTGCAATCTGGAAAACCGCTTGGCCGATTGCAATGACATTTGGCATAGAGATGGTATTTTGAATTGTAATTGCACTTGGGGGTTGCCACTTGAGGGGTTTACAGGGTTGCCACCTATCTCAATTTTTTTTAAATTATGAAGCAAGTTATGCCAATATGGTATTATTTTTTACGTCGTTTTGGGATCATTTTGGGTATAATTAAGGTCTTTTTGGGGTTAGTTTGGAATCATTATGAGATAATTGTTCGGTCGTTTTGGGTTCAATTTCGGATCATTTTGGGAACATTTAAAGGTATTTTTGAGGTCGGTTTGGGATCATTTAAGGATTAGTTTGGGATTATTTTAGGGTCATTTTGCAATCATTTTGGGTAAGTAAAGTTAGCGCTAAGTTTTATCTAATTTGGTATTTATTATACAGTCCCATTCGAACTTTTTATTAATAAACGCCCAATAAAGCAGGTATTTCCTTTAACGAGGAAATTGTATTTTCTTGCTAAATTGTCAAAGAGCGCTTGTTTCTCTTTGAAAAAGAAATAACACCCACACGTCTTTGTTTTGGAATTAGAGTCCACAGGGATGCTAATGCGCTGAACCATGACCCTGACATAGCTGACGTCATTTGACATATCCGTAAAGGTTTTAAAAGGAACTGAAATCTAAACGTTTACACTGCAGCTGGGTATTTGGAAGGGAAGGAATGGGTTGCTGTTATTTTAATATAACCCTGTTTAATACATATTTATTTGCAATAACAACATTCAAACGCAGACATTTTATCACGCTGTCAAAAGCTGATTTGAAATCTACAATCTTCAGCAACTGCGTCGGACAATTCGTAATTGATTCTCCCTCAAATGCTGCTGAGGAATACATTTATTTTAAGTAATCTTTATTTTAATTCCAACATCTTGTTCCAGCTTTTCTCATGTCTTTTCCGAAGGTGATAAAAATTAATGTTGCATACGTCAACCAGCGTATATATTAACTTGAATCGAAAGCAAATACGCCTTCAAATATGCAATAGGCCTAACGCATTATAGCGTCTGGTATTCAAGAAATAAAAATAAAATTTTACGATTTTCCTGATTTCTAATAACCAGAGAATTTCTTTGAGGAAAAACAGCAAGCTTTTCAGTATGTGTCAAGGCGTAAATGACTTTGTATTTGGGTAAGTCAGCAGCTTAACATATTTCAAGTTGTTGATTTGATACACAAGTAAGTAAAACTCTCACTCAAAGAAAAACAAAAAAAACACATAGCAATTACTGACGCTTCATTGCGCGCTAGCCGTTTCCTCTCAACTCGCGCACCCTGTTTTGTGGCATTGGCACCGCCTTGGTCATAACTTCATTTGTTGCCTTTTGGCTGCTTCCGTTTCCGTTTCATTTCGCATGCGAAATTAATTTCGATTTCAATTTCAATTTTCTTGTCTTGTTTACTTGACGACTCATGCCATACACTTCGGTTGTAAGTTTCTTACAACTACGTTGCCACACCTATTAGATTTGCTTGGTTTTACTAGTGTTGACTGCTGCTGGTCAATAAAAATAAATACACATCCGCCATTCGTAATTTTCAGCCAATGTACCGTTATACACAGGAAGTGACAACAATTGGGCGCGGAAATAACAGTAAAATAGAATTACCACTCGTTAAGTTGCCACACGACGTACTACAGCGAACTTGATGTACCAATGCATTTGATGTTGTCGCTGATGTTGTATGAGGGTCATTCGCAACTTTTTTTTAGCGTAGTAAATGGCTCATTGGTATCCATGCTGGTCGATAAAAATCACTGGCTGACGTGATAGCTGGTTGTCCAGGCAATGGGTAATGATGGACAGGTCAATAAAGTGACTGGCGTTGATATTTGAGATTTGTTACGCTGATTAAAGCGTGGCAAGAAATTCAAAGTGCGCAGTGAAATTTTGGCTGAAAATAAAGATATTTTAAAATAAAATTTGATTTAGCATGCTTCCTTTTTAATATTGTTTTGCACAACGCATATTAACTTTTTTAAACATTGCGAATTTGTTAAGTAGTCCAAAAAACTCATATTCATTTCGAAGAACGTAAATACAATCATTCGCGAAGTAGTCGGTTTTTTATTTTTTTTTACCTCTTTTTTTATTTAGTTCATTTTGATTTAATTTAATTTAATTTTGGTTTACTTAAGGTTGTTTTATGCGATCTTTTTTCATTTCATTCATTTTAATTTTTTATATTCTTTTTATTTTGCCGTATTTCATTTCACATAAATATTTGATCCTTAATTTTAGCATAAATGGACACTGAGAAGGGTTTACCTTCAAGCTGGGTAGTGGCCTAAGGTGTTAGACCTTCTAGCATACAAGTCACTACAGTGTTGTGAGTTCGACTCTCACAATGCCGGGAAGAAAAGTCCATGAAGAGATGTAATTCCAGTATCATCGAAACATATGTCGGCTTGTCTGGTTCCTGCAGCGCGTAGGTAAATTTTTCTCAAAAAAAAAAAACACATTATTTTTTTTTATTTTATTTTATTTTATTTTATTTTATTTTATTTTATTTTATTTTATTTTATTTTATTTTATTTTATTTTATTTTATTTTATTTTATTTTATTTTATTTTATTTTATTTTATTTTATTTTATTTTATTTTATTTTATTTTATTTTATTTTATTTTATTTTATTTTATTTTATTTTATTTTATTTTATTTTATTTTATTTTATTTTATTTTATTTTATTTTATTTTATTTTATTTTATTTTATTTTATTTTATTTTATTTTACATTATTTTATTTTATTTTATTTTATTTTACTTTATTTTATTTTATTTTATTTTATTTTACTTTATTTTATTTTATTTTATTTATATTTATTTACACTACATACTTAATTTCTTTTCTCCACAATATCACTACTAAGCACCGAAGATTTCCAGATTTCTTTTATGCTGTTTCATGTCCGTATTTGATGACTCTCTCTTGGCTTACCCGACGATAATATTATTTGCATACCAAATTAAACTATTAAAATGCCCGAAACAACAACAACCAAATTAAACTACAACATAACATGTCAGCGCCGCTATTAGATGATGTCCTTGTCAAGTGGCTACCACAATCTACAACATCTTTGTATAATTTACAACTAAAAAGTAACAACAAACACAAAGAGAGCATAAAGCAATGAATAATTGATTAAGTTGCAACAACAAAAACTTGTATGTAATTGCCAAAAGTTGGCACTTGGGACACTAACTAGTTTTCTAACTCATTTGGCTAAAACATGACACTCAACTCAAAAACTGAAGAAAATTTACTACTTTCCTAAACATTTTGTAGTGTTTAGTTAGTATCTACATAGGGTACTTAAATACGCATACTCAAACACTGTCTCACTACAATATGATCCTAGCCTCTAAATAAAATTTCCTGCTACACTTTATGAGTTGCCACTTGACTTTATATGTATCTTCAAACGCTAGTCGTTTATCCTTTTTCTAAAATTACTCATGCTGTATTACTTGAAAATAACATCAATTTGTTGGCCTTTGACTTTTTCGCTCCCAAAAGTCACACATTCCTCCTCGTAGTAAATGTTTCTTTTGGTACAGCTTCCCAAATTGGCGTTACCATATTAAGTGCTACAAGTACAAGCCAAAAACTTTACTAATTTAATTTACGACTCAAGCCCGGCAGCTAAAATTACTACATACAAACGCACATACACTCAAATTTAAATGAGAAATGCGAGGATGTGATGTCTGGTAACCAGGTCGTAAAATGTATATTCCAACAACAACAATGTCGATCATAAATTAATGTTGGTTAGTTAGTAAAAGTCAAACATTTGGCATTTAATTATGCAAAAACGTGCGGTGAATAACGGCAAAAGTGCACTAAATTTTAGTGTTGCCACATGGAAGGAAAACTGAAAAAAAAAAATTAAAATTTTGAGCGATATTTAGAAAAAAATGTTCATCAAAAGACTGGGACTTTGAAAATATTTCTGTGATAAAATAGTTTTGAGGTAAAATGAGCTGAGTTCCATTTAAAAGTAGAAAAACCAACAAAACAAAAAAGTATGGCTACCATAGAAGATGTGTCATCTGTGCTCGCGACTAGAATTTTTTTTTTACAGGTCTATCCTAGCTTTAATAAAAATGTTGGCATTGTACCCAGATATCTTATCCCTGCGACACATCTTTTGGCTGGCAACCAATATACATACTTCCTGTCGCTTTGCTAACTTCATTCCTGTTCCTTTAGTGAACCCTGTTCAAAGCGTTGTCGGGTGTTTGATGTCGTTTCGCATATATTTAACAAATCTTTGCTGTTTCAAATGAAAAATAAACAAGATTACATGTCAGTGCAATGTTGATGAAAATGCATTTTAGTGTATTTGAGAAAACTTTGCAAATTTTATGACTTGTGGTAAAACTAATGAAGACAAGCATGGTACATGAGAAATTCGAGCATATTATGCATGATGTGACGAAAGGTAGGTATGTAGTTACCTAGATAGTGAAATGATATTTTCCACGTTCAGGCATAATTTCGTCGCTCGCTTGCCAGAAGCATGAATTTGCCTAAATTAAAACATAAATATATTTTTGCAAGTTATATTCTTACTATACCCTTCCACTAATATGGGTTTTAGGTAAATATTCCTTCAATTCCTCTTTTCAAATTTCCAAAGTAGGTTAGGTTAGGTTCAAGTGGCTGCGGCAGAGGCACACCTAGGCCAGTATTAAAAGGCCCGTTGTGATACCACCAACACTAGGAAAGTCAGTTCCGGGACCCTGCCATTCCAAAGTAAATTTCTTAAAATTCTCGGTGTGCCAGAAACACGAATGTGTAGCAAAATTGTTATGTATACGCCATGGTGTCTGTAGTTCAGCGCAATAAATTCTTGTTTGTGGCTCAATGAAAATTTTTATAAATTAAATTTTAAAACATTTTCGTTTTGCCAGAAACATGAATGTGTTGCACATTTATTTTTCTGGTACAATTTTCAGAGATTGAACTACACATTCATGAAAATAGCATTGCAAATTTCCGGGGGTTCCTTGTACCTTGGAAACCCAGGATTTTCGTGATTTCAATTTCATGAAATATTGGCTTGGTTTTTTCGTGGCGTAATCTCATTCTGTACCGACCTTTTCACAGAAACGGGATACAGAACTACTAAGTGGTAAAACAAATTACAGCAACTGAAAGTTTATTAACTACTATCAGACTCGACAGACGTGGCCTATCCTTCTCTATACCCGTCCCATATTTTTCTAAATATTTATCTATAGGATATTGAAACTAAGCACGTCGTTTATCAAAGCACTCATTCCTACCTTTCGTTTAAAATCATTTTGAATCATTTGGTCCACATATTGGTCGATAGCTCCGAAACGGGTCGAGTTATCGTAATAGGGAATATCTAGTATTACTACCATATCCTATTTTATTTATTGCTATAGTTCGAAATTTATTTGACACATTTGTTTTATTATCTTTACTTCAGAGTAATATGAAAACAATTGGCTGACGAAGATGTATTTTGAAAAACAACTGCTATAATGTAAGCTCACTCACTGAGTTGTTACTGAGCTGCCAACTATTGACCAAAATCTTCATCTGTCCATTATTTTAAAAGGACTTAAAAATAGGGGCTAGATGAGAAGACAATTATAAAGCTAGTCCTTTACGTATATAAGATCGGTCTCGTAGCAGTTCGGCTAGTACCGGGCGTATATCCGACAAAATGCTTTCTCTATCGATAACACTCCCCAAAATCTTCATAGAGTTTCTTTGTCGATGCACTACCAAAAAAAATTCGTGTAAAACATCTCGAAAACAGTACTGTAAAAGTGGGAGCCGGAAACAATTCGAAAATGATGAAGAAATACTCGAAATAATCGTGAAAATAATCTTGAGACAATACCGAGTATAAACCTGAAATTATTACGAAATACTACACGGTTAAAAATTTGAACCTAAATTTTAAACTTTTTTGGACTACATATAGGACAAAACCAAATTTGGTTTCAAAATTAAGCTAGACAAGTTTTCAAGAAAATTGGCTAAATAATTGGGGTTTCCATTTTAAACCAGAAATGTTTTAACAATTTTTTAAAGGAAATATAAAATTTAGTCTGTTAGCTGGGACTCGAACCAAGACTCCCCACATCATGTCTGCTCTACTACTGAGCTACATTGCACACATAAATTTAACCTTGAATAAGCTTTCAAAATAAATGAAAAAAAAAAAATTTTGACCGAAATGGTTTTAATTTTACACCGGAATGTTTTAATTTTCAAACCAAAAAGTTTTAATTGGAAACCGAAAAGTTTTAAGAATAAAATAAAATTAAAAAAAGTGGCACTTGGCTGGATTCGAACGAAAGCGCTCAGCAGTCAGAGCCGACTGCTCTACCGCTGGGCTATGCCCCACATACAATTTTATAGACAAAATCTAATTACATTCAAACAAAGCAAAAATAAATTTAGACTGCTTTTTCATTTAGATCTTAAATCGAAACCAAAAGAAATTGAAATTCTTTTTAAACGTTTGCAAGGTTTAAAATATTGCAAACAAAGTTTAAAAAATCGATGAAACTTTAGACGGGTTTAAAATTTAGGCTCATTTTTTTAACCGTGTACCGAAACTATCGCGGTGGTGTAGCGGTAGTGTGCTCGACCTGTTACACCAAATATTCAGGTATCGCAATCCGGTGAAAGAAACATCAAAAATTATTTAGAAAAGTTTTTATAAGACGAGTCGGCCCTCGACAGTGGTTTGGGGTGGCGGTCAAGGTAATTTCTATAAAAAAATTCAAAAGCAGCTCACCAAAAATTAGAAGAGAAGCTCGGCTCTGCTATAACCTGCTGGTATATCGCCGCCTTAAGTTTTTTTTTTAGTCACGGCAAAATCTGATCAGTGAACTACTTCCCTCAATTTCGTTTCCTAAATTATTGCATGTTGAACTAATTTTTAAAAACACCAACAAAATTTCACTAAACTCAAGGCTAGAGGGTATGGAAGATATGTCTCCATAAGTCACTTTACTTTTTGTCCCTAATTTTACTTGCGAACAATCACATACAATATGCAAAGTTTTACTATTTTCAGCAATTTTGAACCACAATTTACTTTCCGTGCTCTAGGACAACAACAAAAACTTACAACCGCAACCATAAATGGCGTTGCCGTCAACACGCATTCAAGTTTCGCATAATTTTGCAGGATGTTGCATTAAAAAGGATGCCAGCTTCCTTTCCTCAGCCACACTGCCACACATCTACTCACAACTAAAAATCCTATTCATTTACTCGTCTTGTACAATCCTTGTTAGCTGCTGATGAGTTCTTTGATGACTTTTGTTGATTTAACACTTCGCATGCACATTCAACATATTTCCTCACTTACGTGTCTATGTCAGTGTATGCAGATGGCTGTGTTATGTGGAAATTTGACACCGAAAATGTTTCTTATTTTGTTGTACGATATGATAAATATTACTTAAGTCGCTCTCATTCTTTTTTAAGATATTTAGCTTGCTTGCATGCTTGCGAATTCATTGCTAAATTTTTGCTGTGTCTAAGATTTTCTAAAGCTTTGTCTGGCTGTCCTTTTTGTTAAAGCTTTTAATTTTTTCTTTTACTCGTATACCAAAATACTGTCGAAAATTTGACAAAATCTCATGTGTAAACAAGCAAAAATATTGTGTTGCGACTGCATACAACTTTATGCATTTAGGGATTTCGACTTAAGAATTATGTAAAATGTTTTCTGGTGGACAGTGGGCTTAATTTAGATTCTCTTCACTATCGTTTTAGGTTCACGCAAAAATTTCGATAAAAACTGTTCTGAAAGCTATACTAGATAGCTCTGTTTATAGACGTAATACAAAATTACTAAAAAGTAGAAAAAGATTCCATAAAAACTGTTCAGCAACCCTTGTACCTACCTTGAGAGTGGTGGTGAGCCGCCATGAGATCTGCGGAGTAAAGTGCGGATGAAATCATTTCGTCTAGTGCAGGAAATTTCGATTCATTCCCGTTCCGCTTCCTTTTACTTCCCGCTACCGTTCCGCTTTCAATTTTGGATTATTGTCCGATTCCACTTCCGTTCCGCTTCCGGTTTTGGGTTCTTTTCCGCTTCCGCTTTCAGATTTTTTTCTGATTCCTGTTTCGGATTCTCTTCCGATTCCGCCTTTTCAGGTTTCGAAGTTTTTTCCGCTTTAGGATTCTTTTCTGGTTTCATTTTTGACTATTTGCCAGATCCGCTTTCGGGTTCCGGTTACGGTTTTGGATTTTTTTCGCCTCCGCATTCGGATTTTTTAAGCTTTAAGTTTCGGATTCTTTTCAAATTTCCGTTTATGATTATTTTCCACTTCTACTTGCGGATTCTCTTCCGATTCCGCCTTTGGAGTCTCTTCGAGTAGAGGTTTCGGAGTCTTTTCCGTTTTCGGACTCTATTCTGGTTTAAGTTATTGATTATTTTCCAGATGCCCTTTCGGTTTCGGTTTAGGGTTCGGGTTCCGGTTTCGTATTCTTTTTCGCTTCCACTTTCGGATTCTTTTAAGCTGACATTTTCCACTTCTACTTGCGGATTCTTTTCCGGTTTCTGTTACGGATTCTTTTCCCCTCTTGGACTATTTTTCTCTTCCGTTTTCGAAATCTTTCCCGCAACAATGATATATAGATATGCGGAGAGTTCGATTAAGATTACAATCCAGACGGTACTCACACTCACTTCACTGTGAAAGGTGAGCTTTAAAAGCGACGTAATCGTAGCAGACCACCAATGTATTATTGAGAGCTTTTCGTCACCTAAGAGAAATATTTGAATTTGCTTCACTGTTTCATCAAAAACGTTGCTCTTTAACTGAGGAAATTGTTTGTGTTGTGTGCGTTGTTTACTTAAGCTTTGGTAGCTGACCTAAAGTTACAAAGAGTTCAATTACTTATCCAACACGTCGTCTGTGGGGATGCTTGAGATGATACCAAAACTGATGGAATGAATATGTCTCCCGATTATTGTGCTAGCTTAAATGTTGAGTGCAGAGTTGCTTTTGTTTGCCAAGCCGTATACTTCCCTAAAAAAACCAAGCAAACCCTGACACAACTTACATCCTCTTGTGGAAGAAGACTGCGATCTATCCAGATAATGTCTAGTTCCTTTGATACAACCACGACCTGGAAAATGTATTAGAAAGTATTCTTAACTATCCAAACAATACGCTGCATATATTTAGAATGTGGAATGAGGCCGCACGATGCAAACTATATCCTCATCTGTTTAGTTATATCAATACAACCTAGTTGGAAATCAAGTTACTTAGGAACACCATTGGATATTCCCAAAAGAAATTCTGAGGAAGAGTTGTTTGCGAAGTAAAGTGTTATCACAACTACAACGTGCGTTTGAAGTCTTTCAACTCCATGCTCAATACACCTCTATCAAAGGCCTCTTGCGGGTAAAGAGTGAGAAGAGCTCAATATATTTTCAAAAAGTTCCTAAAAGCCAACAACATAAAATTTAATGACTAAGCAACTAAATACAATCTAGAACGACACATAATTGTTGTTTGGCCTGCAACCCAAGCAAAACGCTCAAAATATTGTGTCCTTAAGCTTACTTTATTGTGGCAAAGTGTCCTGTTGTTAGCTGTTGCTGCCTTTTGAAATATTGATATGCCACTTGAAAAATTTCTATTGTTGTTACCTTTTCGTGCTTTGTTGTTGTTGTCTTCATTATTATAGCTGTTGTTGTAATTGAGTTGTGAGCAAGATTAGTGGCGCGTCGTTTACTTTGTACTTTGGCAAATAGCCTCATCACGGTCACGAACAGTCAAAACATAAAAGTAGTAGTCGAGTGGCTTTCAATAAGTTTGGCAAAGCCGTTGCTACAGCCTTTGTTTGCTACAACATAGGCCAGCCCACACCTCTCCGATGGCTTGTTGTAAAGTGTTGCGTGTTACATTTTGCTGCTCTTTAAAATTGGTTTATGCGATAACCGCTAAAGTGTCGCTGTGAATGATTAAAATTACATTCCCCGACAACGTCTTTGCTGTCTCTACTGACCTTTCTTCTATGGGAGCATTTAGCAGTCTTTGTTATTTCAGCAGCTTTTTCCGTTCTTATGAACGTGTTTTACTCACGGTTATTGTCCATCAAAGCTTTGTGCCTTCACACAACTGCGGCCTCACAACCTTCCACTAGCTAAACTCCATCAAAACATGTCTCAGCCTTTCCTTTTCAGCATTTTACGCTGTTCTTGTAATTGCCAGTTGTTGAGGGTAGTTTATGCTACGTT
>CAXKVI010000002.1:147927437-147932437 GCA_964058755.1 Campiglossa producta | reverse complement strand
AGACATTGTGAGCTTGAGGCCAAAATATAATGAAATACATAAAAAAATGAGTTTAAGTTTCGTTTCAACAATTTATTGAATATCAATATCAAAGTCTCTTCCGCCAACTTTGAACCAGTTCAGTAGGATACTAATAGCGTGGCCAATTTGATTAGAACTAATGAACCGTAAAAATTCCTTTAAAAATCAAGTTCTAAGTGGGAAATCTAAGGCAGTCCCATACGTGTTAGATTTCTCAAAGGCCTCAAACTAATTGACCATTGCGAATCGAAATCTTTGTTAACAACTCAAAAGGAGTAACAAAAAAAGAAACGAATAAAAAGTTAACTAATATTTCTCATCAGATAAGATTTCATGGAAAACTCAAATCACTCATGCAATTGTATATGTGTACTGCGTCCAATATATAGATCACTTTGTAAGTTCCCATAGAAATTATCACTCAACAAATCATTTTAAATTCAAATTCCAAAATATTTCACGTGATATCCCGCTGTTAAGCGCTAACGATAACCCAATAACACAAGAACTAATCAATTTGATGAATTTCATCAGCAGCAAATATGACGTACCGATTACAATAGAAAAACAATTAATTAACAAGCTATTGAAGAAAACTCCAAAAAAATCATACATACAAAATAGGAAAATGACATGAAGAAAACGCAAAAGGCGTAGCGAATCGTGACGAATCACATCAGCAATCAAAGAAGTTTTCATTGAAATGGAAATATGAGTAATGCGATCGCGCGATCTGTAATGGTGAGCCGCAGAACGAAGAAATTATGAGTAAACGAAGGAGTGCAAGCAGGCAAGAAATTGAAAAGCAGTGAAATATGGAAAAACACAGTGGGGTGTACTTTCGGACCATAAATATTGGGAACTAATAAATCTTAAAGTCGTAGAATAAATAGTTGTACGATAAAAATGATATGAAATGGGGCGAAAAAGGGTGAGCGGCAAGAGCAGTTTTCCATGATGAAGGTGAAAACGTAGATATTTTTTTTTTTATACTCACCTGCGAATATTAGGAAGCTGAAATGTCCTATATTGCGGGCGAAGAAGCCATTGGCAAACTGTTCGAGCTCATTGATAGGAGATAAATTTATATTCATTGCACAACTAGGTATAATAAAGATAGCGGCGAAGAAGCGAGAGAAAGGAAACCACAATTGCGTACCAAAAGCATCAAAAAAAAAAAAATCAAAGTGATCTTTCAGTTGCAACTACCAAGGCAGCTAAATGCCATTTAGCTGATGAATATCTCAGCACGCTACGAAATTTCGGGTGATGTATTGGCATGTTGAGATACCCTTTTCGAACGATCAGCACAAATCACCGATGAAATGGCAGACAGACTGATGGTATTTGCGTACGAGTGATGGCATGTGAAGCCAAAAGACTGTTTAGAGTCTGCCCTCAGGGCGGCTGTGCAGCTACAACAACGGTGTCACATGTCAATTTTGAGTCGCACATGCCTCCACACGCGCAGTGATGAGTATGGAAATTGGGGAACACTTTGATTGAGGGAGTACAAGTGATACGCCTGATGTCTTTCCCTTAAAGGTCTTTCTCCACTGCTAAAAAAAAAGAGTTACGTTAGAGTCTGTATGCGTTTTATGTTACATTTGACGTGTAATGTTGCCACACAGCCTCTTAGTGTTGCTCGCACGCATCCCAAATATCGATGACTGAGTTTTCTGACAGTTCTGTTCTGCTAGCAACGCCCATCGCGTTAAACACAATTCATTAATATTAATGGTTTTGTTATTTGTTGTTGTTGTTGTTCTACTTTGTTAGTTTGCACGCATCGGTGTAAGCGTCTTTCCAACCATCAATGTTAACGGCGACTAAGACATACCCATTGGCGCGTACGTGACTTTCACTTAACCCGTTTAATCTTTAGCGGTCTAACGCAACTTTATCACGCATTGCTTTAAGTCTATCCAAGCGTTGAAGCATTGTGATTTGTCACGTTCATCAGGCAAGTCCGTCAATGCTTTAGTCAACCTTTACTTAGGTATTCACATCCTTTAAGGATATTTTTTTTCCTTATTCGGCAATCCATATCCCACGAACCATCCCAACTCATCGTTATGTGTGCCAGATTTTTTCAAACTTTTTTTTTTGTTATTTTTGCAGTTTTGCTAATCGTCTGTAGGGTATTTTGGGTTTCTTCATCTTGCTGTCAAATTTTTCTTCAAACCCAGCATTTTGTGACAACCTTACCCTTCCATCACCACAGTTCACAGCTGTTGTTGTTACTCTTTTTTATTTTTTTTTTTCTATCTTTTTTCATTGCTTTATTGATGGGCTCTTATCGTAAATATATATCTCCCTAAGGTATTGTTATTGTTGTCTTTTTTGCTTGATACGTGCGTAATGATGGATTGCTTATTGTCTAATCGTCATAATAATAATCGGTTAAGGTGATATCGCCTGATTGCTGGTTTTGTCTGTCATTCGAAAAATTACCTCACACCAGGGCACGAAAATAAACTGTACAAAATACTTTTCATTTCCTCATCGAGTAGCATGTCATTTAAGTTTTGTACAGTTTATTACTTTTTGGAAACGTTTGCTTTTTGTTTGTGACAATACCAACAAAAAAAAATTTTAAACACAAACGTTTCAATTGATTGAAGAAAAATATAAGTGTTTGAATGTATGTTCATAGAGAACAAAATATTTTTTTTATTTTGTTTTTTATTTTGGATGTAAATTTCAAAAAATGTATTTTACAGTTTTCAAAGTGAACTCAGCTTTTGGATTTTGTTTTGTACTGAACTATGAAAGTAATAAACAAAACGAAATAGTACCGTACAATAAAGTTTATTTTCGTACACTGCCTCACACAAATAGTATTTGATAGACAGTCAATAGTTTCAATTAAAGGGGTATGAAAGTAAAGATGGTTGGGTGTTTTTATGCCAAGTTGTACTTAGAATACTTGGTATTCGAGAAAAAAAACAAAAAACAATAATAAATAATAAATAAATAAAAAAAAGTCAAATACAAAAAAAAAGGCAAATACAAATAATAATAAAAACATAGAATAATTTAAGAAAAATTATTCCCAAACGGTCAAAAGCCACCAAAGTTTCAAAGATTCTCAAATTAATGACCACAAACTCATAACATACATACATATTAATCGCAGGACACAGCGAAAAAAGCCACCCTGTGAAAATAAGCTGCAGCTGTCAGTAAAATGATCACGGGGTGCACTAAAATCCTTGACACTGCTAGTATAAATGGTGGCCGATTGATGTCGCTCTAGTTGTCGATAAGGTAGTATAAAAAACAAAAAACAAATAAAATGAATACATACTAATTGAACATGATGGATATAAGCTGGCAATAATTTCAACGCAGCTTGGTGTAAGAGGTACACACTGCGGGCTTAGAAATTCCTAATCCCCTTGGTTCTTGGTTCGATGACCAACAAAAGGTGATAAAAAATTTCTAAACACAAAGCCATTTGATAAGTGCCCTTGAGCAAGGCCGAAATTACGTAATCATGGTAGCTTGTAATTGTTGTTACTTTTCCATCTTGTTCACTAATAATAAAAACATAGAATAATTTAAGAAAAATTATTCCCAAACGGTCAAAAGTCCACCAAAGTTTCAAAGATTATTCAAAAAATAAAAAAAGTCAAATACAAAAAAAAAATAAAATAAAAAGTACAATACAATGAAATAAAAAAAATAAATAATAATCGAAAAAATTATAGAAATAAAAATTAAAAAAATGTAATATAAAATAAAATCAAATTAAATATTATCAAATAAACAAAATTTAAAAAAGGAAAAAATATGTAAAGGAAAACAATATAAAAAAAAAAAAATAAATAAAAAAAAAATAGAAAAAAAATAAAAAAACTGGAGTAAAATAACTGAAAATAAAAGAAAGAAATGTAAAATAAAATAAAATAAAATAAAATAAAATAAAATAAAATAAAATAAAATAAAAAAAAATAAAATAATATAAAATTAAATTAAATGAAATAAAATATAAACCTCACTTTCATAAATTCCATTAGCAGATCATTTACGAAGCGTTCAGCTATCAATTGATATTTCACGCTTGCTTATGATTAATAAACAAGTATGGAAATCGATTAGGAAAAAAATTACTTTAATTAAATTTACTGCTCGAATTCATTAAAATATTGATCGAGCTAGGAAAAACTACGCAAAGAAAGCAACCACCCGCAAGGCACGCTCCTACGCTCAACCTTTGTAATCACTTCATTGCGGCTGCTGAACGGCAGGTGGTGGCTGCTTAGGTGGTTTCAACAAAACAAAAGTGCTAATGATAAAAATGTATTTGAAAATTATTGAGATTGAAAACAGTAAAAACCGCCTGCGCAGAAACCAACACCAACTGTGACGAACATAAGTCAAATAGCAAAGGATCGTAACTTTGAAGTTGCGCATGCGCAGTGGAAGAAATGCAAAAAAACCTAAAATAAAACTATTTGATTAATTTAAGAACAGCGAAACTTTTTAATTACAAAATAAATTGACTGCTGTGCAACGTGTGCAACAAGCATGACCAATTTTCATTTATTTTAATACTAAATAAGGCGTAGGTATAGTTTTTCAATTTTTCCATCAATCTGTCAAAGCAGCCACAACATGAGCTAATCATAAGCAAAACTATTTGAAACATTAGACATATGGAGTTATTGTAAGTACGTTTGTGTTTACACATCATTATTCATTATCAAATGAATTAGTGGGTCGTCATTATAGAGGTGGCAACCAGAATCACAGCGAGCTAGCATAACAACACACATGAACTTATAGACAGCAGTATTAGGTATGCATTCAACTAACAATCAATTTGAGATCCCACACACACTTTTATAGACTCAAAAACAATGAACAATCCTTCCACGTCCACCACAAATGCATAACCACGTCTCTAACCTCCTAAGTAGATATGGACTTGAAATCATCAAAGACATAAATATTGGGCAGCCACCGTTTATTGT
>CAXKVI010000002.1:147904937-147924937 GCA_964058755.1 Campiglossa producta | reverse complement strand
ATAAAATAAAATAAAATAAAATAAATTAAAATAAAATAAAATAAAATAAAATAAAATAAAATAAAATAAAATAAAATAAAATAAAATAAAATAAAATAAAATAAAATAAAATAAAAAAATAAAATAAAATAAAATAAAATAAAATAAAATAAAATAAAATAAAATAAAATAAAATAAAATAAAATAAAATAAAATAAAATAAAATAAAATAAAATAAAATAAAATAAAATAAAATAAAATAAAATAAAATAAAATAAAATAAAATAAAATAAAATAAAATAAAATAAAATAAAATAAAATAAAATAAAATAAAATAAAATAAAATAAAATAAAATAAAATAAAATATAATGAAATTAAATAAAATAAAAGAAAATAAAGTAAAATAAAAAATATAAAAATAAAGAAGAAATAAAAAAATAAAAACAAAAAATGATAAAAAAAATAAATAAAATTAAATGAAAGAAAATAAAATAAAAACGTACAAAATTAAGTTTAATAAAATAAACTAAAATAAATTTAAATTCCAAATAATATATAAAAACAAGAAAAAGTGAAATAAAATAAAATTAAAGTAAACAAGTAAAATTTACCTGCCTACGGGTAACATTTTTATTTTAAGCTAAATAATTCTGGCTGATTTGGGGGTTGAGTTTCAAACACTTTTCGAACTATTGTAATATTTCTATCTAAGAATTACTTTTTGGATACTAAAATCGATGTTGTATATCGTCGCTTGCTTGCCAGAGGCATAAATATTCAAATTTTCCAGATTTGCGTTAATAGGCACACGTGATTAACCTCTCGGTTCTCTACAATCTACAAAACTAATGGGTTTCCTAAGTACAAGGAACCCCGGAAACTTGCAATGCCATTTTCGTGAATGTGTAGTGCTCTGAAACTAGTGCCAGAAAAACGAATTCATGCTTCTGGTGCAACGAAATTTTTTAAAAATATATTTTAAACTATTTATTCGACATTAAAGAAATACTTCGGACTTTGCTATTTTTCATTCATTCAACTCATCTTTCAAGTATTCCGCTTTCCCATAAGAATTGTCTACCACAAATTTAAAAACATTTATCTTTTTACCTTATTTACTTTTATGTTTACCAACTTTGACGCTTTCTTCACAACACTAATCCATCTTGCAGCCAACCATGTTTTCGAAATTAAAACACATAAAGCGTTGGTACATAAAGTTTTGCCGCAGAATCCCAAAGAATGCTAAAAACTCAAAAAGAAAGAAAAACAAAATCTCCCTAGCGGCAGCTCTCAACAAGTCCATCACTAAGTAGTACGAATTTTACAATTTTTATTTTTTTAGTTTTTTGGGGATTTTTGTTTATTTTTTTTAACCACCAAAAGCTGCTGCTAAATTTCTACTTGGCTGCCTGATTATTACAGCTAACTTCATTAATAAGAAATGCAAACTTTTCTTCACAAAAGCAGCCATACAGGAGCTATGAAGTGACTACCGTCAGTGCAGAGTGCAACAGCACGTAACGGTAGTAAGGATACCTAACGCTATATAATATCTGCTAACAGGCCAAATAAAAAGAAAAACTTTATCGTAAGCTTTACGCTGGTAAGCTTTCTATTTTTCTTCATTTCGTTCATTTCACTTGGCTTATGCATCGCACCTCTTTGTGCTTCCAACTGCGCCAACTGCATTCGTACGCATTAAATATTCCACAAAAATTGCATATTAAATGCATAGCTGCTCACAGCGAAATGGCCACAGGTGGCAAAGCCAACCATCAAATTGGGTACGAGTCGACTGTTGCATTCAGCGGATGCACATTTAATGCTGCTTGTAAGCCACTCGATTGCTGCGCTGCACGCATACTAATGCCCGCTGAAGATTAGCTGTTTTATGTGGAGCTTTGGCGTTGTGTATGACTACGTCGCGAGGGGTGGAATTTTTGGTAAGGAAGTGGGCGTGTGTTTCAAAAAACACGAAATATGGCATTTTAATAAGTCCTGTGGAGTTTAGTGAACTTAAGTATAAAATTGGATAGTGCGGAAATTCCTTACTACTACTATCATCCGCATCCCCTAGTGGGGACATAGGACCTCAATTCCTAAACTATGGTTAGCTTGAGTTCAAGTGGTTGCCGCAGAAGCACACCTTGGACAGTTTTATAAGGCCCATTGTTATATCTCCAACACTAAGAGAGTCAATCCCAGAACTCGGTCAGATGTAAAATCCCTGGACTGTCGGGACTCTCTACATAACAGATTTTCGGGACTGACACCCCTAAAACCAAGGATGTTACTTATCCTCGTACCATTGAGATGACTTTATGAAGGCCATCAAGTCCTTTATGTCCAGCTCCGCGACCTGGCGTAGGCTATCCAGCAAGGAAACTTCCTAAAACCGCCTTCTTCCGCCACTTATAGTCAGGCAGTTGCAGATGAGGTGCTCCACCGCTTCTTTCCCGTCATCATCTTTCCAGCTCCTACAGCATCGTCGGTAGGGCACACCTCGTTTTGCTGCGTGCGTTCCGGTAGGGCGCTGCCTGGTTGATACTCCTATTTATTTGGAGACTACCGTCATCCTTAGAGCATAATTATGTCTAGATCTTTTAATCAACCGTGAATGACTGTGCGCTCAAATATTTTTTTTTTTTAACTAGGTGAGATTCGAAAAACCACGCCCACTTTTTATATAATTTGGATTTTAAAAGGCCATTCCATATCTAATCTTCATCATCATTTATCGGTTCTAAGTAGTATTATTTTTTGGCTATACCTGAGGACAATTGTAAAATCCAAGGGAGTAGAAGTTACCCTCCATCTGGTTTTCTATCTCAGTCGAGGCCTCACCCTTCCCACCCTTCTTTCATCATGGCATATATAATTTTCATTTGAGTTGATGCACCTTTGCTGCGACAATAAAAGTTCCAACAAATATAGACATCGATCCTCGATTGTAGTTGCAAACTTAACTATTTCTGACGTAGACTTCATATTCCCAGGGATCTGCAGTCAACCACGTTCGGGTCACAAGTTACCGTCCACTTGACAATTGCTGAACCCTCTCAAAGTTATAACGCTGTACATCCCATCCACCACGTCTTAAATAGCGTCAATCTCTTCCTGGGAGACACTAACATGATCGAATAGGCTTAATTTCACCTACAAAAAGAATCCCCACCATTCTCACATCCACCTTTGACCCATTCCTAGGAATGTTCACTTCATCCTTGCCATAGATGGCGTTAGACTACGCTCCTGGTGGATTGTCCTTCTTCCCAATCTCTCATGACAATCTAAAATTATCAAAGTTTTTGAAGTTAAATTCTTGGGCGGAGAAAGATCTATACAAAAGTACGCTCTAATCTGAGCCAGATTTCGCATGTGGTTTCTCCTACCATATCGATTTCGCAGAAAAATCACTTTTATTTTTTGAGTCTCCATAGAGCAATCTGAACTTTGCGACACGCCTAAAACCATCACCAATCGGAATAACTATTTTTGTGTTTTTGTGTGATATAGTTGACCGTGATGAAACCGATATAGGGGATGAGACTGAAAAAAAAACTACATTTGATTATAAGGACCACCATAATGTTGTTGTTGTTGTTGTAGCGAGGTGTAGTCCTGCCTAAATGTCAGACAGGGTCACCCCGAGTGTATTGCTCTTGGCCGGGTCGATATAAGAAAACGGCCCGGGTCATTTCGGCACGATGGGTACAGCACAAGTACTGGTACCGTTCTCGTAGAACCGGCAATACGAGAAACTAGAATAATATATACCTATGTATATATCGTCGCTCCCAACGAAGACTACACGGTTCAGTTCTATGCGAACTATGCTAGTTTTCCACACAGAGAATTGAAGCTTGTTAGTCTTCGACGCAGAGAACGAAGAGTGCTAGTTTTCCACGCAGAGAACGGGTGTACTACAATTTGACTGCTTCATTCTAAGATTTTCTACTAGGGTGTTTTCACTTGGACTGATTTACTAACTATCTTTTACCCCGACTGTAATGAAAAATTGAGCTTCGGTTTGTAGCCAGGCTGATATACAAATAAAACCAGTTACTACTTCTAAAAGTTGCCTCTACTTTACCACTACACCTTGAATGCAATATCCATAAACTAACTTCAACACCTACGTTTCATATATTTTTCATCTGCTTCTTAAGTACTTGGACGAAGTTAAATTACTAGTATTTAAGCATTTTATATAAAATTCATCATTTTCATCAACTTACTGCATTGAGTTGTGTGCGAGTGTTAAAACGCTTAATAAAGCACTCACCAGGTGCAAGCACCATGCTCACTTTTAACGAGTGCGCTATAATTTAAGCTCGCCTTTCAAGCTAATATCCTCGCGATAGCTTTGGGTCGGTCGTCGTTGGCTATCCGCTGTTGATTATTCACTTTTAATATGGCTGTAATTTATTATGCTGAACGCGTGAATATTTCAGCGAGGCGAGCGAGATGCTTGATGTTTGATTCTGTGTTGGCGTTATTTTTTTTTTTTCTTTTTTAATTCATTTTATTTGCCTTTAACTCGCTTACTCCCACTTTATGGCGACTTCTCAATAAATTTTCTTGAACATTGCGTTGTTCCGCTTTGGCGAAGTTCGCTTTTGTTTGTTTGCTCAGCACTTAATGTTCATTTATGGTTTCGACTACTTGTTTAATTATAATTTCATAATTTCATCAAGCTTTCATAAACTCATTACTCTTTCGGCACTTTCTTATGCTATTCTTTGTGTACTCGCATTTTTCTCATTCCCCATTGCTAGATATGTATATCGAGTGGATGTTTAATTAACCCTTTCAAGAGAAAGTTGAGAGAAGACATTTTTGGAACATTAGGAAATAGTTGTTAATAATAAAATAAGAAAAAACAAGTAAGGAAAGCTGTCTTCGGCTGTGCCGAAGGCTAAATACCTTTCATGAATAAGCGTCACGATTTTCACTGTTTGTTCCCAGTTAAACCTGTGTGAATTTAACTTAAGCTCATACCGAAATTATCGGAACTATCGATTATATGGGGGCGATGTGTTATATTGGTCCAATCTCATTGATTTTTAACATCGACATTCCACATTCTAAAATAGCAACAGTTACGAAATTTCACGTTCCTACCGATATAATTACATGAGTTATATACCAAAATCCGTTTATCGGAACAATCGATTGTATGGGGGCTATGTGAAATATTTATCCCATCTCAATGATTTTCAACATCGATATTTTACATATAAAAATAGCGATGCTTCCAAAATTTCACGTTCCTACGTGTTTAATTACAGGAGTTATAGTCCAAAATCCGTTTATCGGAATAATCGGTTGTATGGGAGCTATATGTAATATCGGTCCGATCTTGCTGGTTCCGCCAAATGATTCCTATATTGGAAAATGGGTCTATTCTTTTCTCTCTCTCTTCTTTTTCTCATATTTACAAACATCGTACCAAAGTTATAATACCATTTCATGTTCATGAAAGGTATAAAAAAACGCAGTAAAATAAATGAAAATAAAATAAAAAAATAAAGGACGTGTGGCACTCGGGGACTGCCGCGGTAAAGCTATTGCATATCACTTTTTATCAACTTATACAATTATAATATTTATGAAAAGTCAATGATCATATTTATGACTTAAGAGCAGTACACCCTTAACCTGTTAACAGTATAGCCTAAAATAGTCAACAACCTATTTTATGTAGTGTACAGCTTCAATTTTATGTAGTCGGCCTGCTGCTAACATCAGTACAACGTCATACTGTTAGTAGTATAGCCTAAATGTAGGCAACGCTTACAGATCCAATTTTAATGTAATGTAATGTACAGCTCCAATTTTATGTAATCGGCCTGCTGCTAACATCAGTACAACGTCATACGCCTAAATGTAGGCAAGGCTTATATTTATTTTGTCGTTCCAATATACATCTAGTATCCACCCTGTCGGAAAAACACAAAACCAAATTAACTCACTTTAAGAATTGAATTTCTATATATTTTTTAATTTTTTTTCTATATTTATTTATTTCTATTTTTTTTTGGCGCTACGGAAATGTTAAAGAATTGTATTTCTATATTTTTTAAAAATTTCGCTGAGCCAAAAACAAGAATGTGTAGCAAAATGGTTACGTATACGCCATGGTGTATGTGCTTCAGTGCCATACATTCTTACTTATGGCTCAACGAAAATTTCTAAAAATTTAGAAATTCAATATTTAAACATTTTCGTTGCGCCAAAACATGAATATGCTGTATTATGGTATTAAATTTATTAAAAGGGAATAAATTAAATTTTATCATTTCTCTGACAACAAATTATTAAAAATTTAGCACCAATCACTTACTTAAACCATTATAGGGTTAAAACGCAGTAGAAACAATGCTACCGCTCACACTGCTTTTGCAAATCTCACACTGACATACTATTTATCTCTGCACTCAGTGTTGATTACTTTGACTTCCTTTCAAGCTCGATTCTAGCGTTAGTAGGACAGGTTTCGTAGCAGAGAAATTACGCGGTATTAAGTAGATTTTCTTTGCTCATGCATTCATTATGATTTCGCTGACTTTTTATTGTTGTTCTTTCCTGTTGAGGCTATCAAAAAGCACAAACAATGCCTGCATCAAAAATTAAAATGAAGTTTTCCTATTAATACACAATTATATTAAAGTTGAAATATGAATATTAAACTTTGAATAATTTTCAAAACCGCCAGGAGGCCACCCACACCTTGCGCGGCTGCAACGAGATTTGGGGCAGCTAACCCTTTTGTTTTGCATGACCACTCCACTAATTTTCTATCATCCTCGCTGTTCAAGCAAAGTTACAATATTCAAACTCAGAGCAGCCGCCCTCGAGCTATTCAAAAAGCGTTGTATCGCGTTAGCTCATAAACATAAAATTTTATGTTTATTGCCATTTTCAGTTTGTGTGCATTTTGCATTAATGTTCGCATTCAAACATTTTCGAAATACTTAAAATCGTCGTAATGTAAATGCAATTCTCTCTCTAACACCGTACTGTCAATAAATAATTATCATAAACACTGGGCGTACAATGGCAGCAAGGATGACAATTGATTGCTTGTGTGAGCGCATGACTGACTGATGAAATGTTTAAATGACAGTTTGTATACGCTCGGTTAACGGGTTTTTGCGAAATGTCATTTTATGGTTTTTTTCCACCCATCACTCTGAACTCACAAACGGCTAACAGGTAAGAGATTCGTCTCCATCTCTGTCACATTTTTGTTTGTTTGTTTGTTTTGTTGCATTTTATCAAATAATTACGTTTGCACTTTATAATGTTGGCCGTTAATTTGAATTTACGTTAATGGCAAATCATTACGTCATGCTTCTGTCTCACTCTGTCAATGCGTTATCTTAATGCAACATTCAACGCTTGTCTTTTGTTGGATTTTATTGCAGCTTTTAATGTTGAAAATGAAATATTCTTCAATGCAATTTAATTTTTCTATCTGATAACACTGTACAAGAGCCAAAAAATCCCAGAGGGTTTCTCATCGGTTTCTAAAGTCCGAAAAATCTGACTGCACATTCGGGCTCAGCACACCCTTAGGTTTCTCTCCAGAGGTTAATTTGTGCAGAAATCGGTAGTAGTACAAAATTTTAATTTTTTAAATGTTTTTATTAATAACTTACTATACTTAAATTTTTCGCACTATGGAACATCTGTATGCCGCCTAATATAAAAACCAAAACTAAATTGTACTTCCTTAAACCCAGAAAATTTGTTAAATTATAAAAAAAATGTTTACAACTACCGATCGCTTTACAAACCACTCTCTGGAGAGAAAACCTAGGGTGACCCTATACCCATATTCAGATTCAGTACATCCAAAAGCTTCAGAAACCGTCAAGAAACCAGGTGGGGTTTTCAAAAACTTCAATTTTGTTGAACAGTGTAATTATACATTAAACGGAACATCGGATTCTCCTTAACTCCCTTTGACAACTGTTGTATATTTATTTGAAATGAGTTAAAGGCGGAACCATAGGTTCTTTAACATGAACCACAGAGAGAAGATTGTGCTAAAAGTGATACCGTTAGAATGAATTTGCCTGTTTTGACAAAATCAGCTGGTTGCTACGTCATAAGTTGCCACAGAATTGCCACCATACTCTACTTTAACCGTTGGTGTGATTTAAAAATATATGTTGTGGGGGCAACCATGGACGAATTTAAGATAGCCGACTGAGCAGCGCAGTCATGACGTCACACGCTAAGTGGGAGGGTCAGCTGAAATTACGTGATTGAGATTTGTTTGATTTCATGTTGCCTATGACTCCACATATAGACATTAGAGAAGTACTGTTTCCAATGTATCCAAGAGGATCCACAGGAACCATACAGACACTGGTGAATTCTTGGGCCCAAAGTATCAAACAGCAATTTGATTCTTCAAAGACCATCTTATCTCACGCGATCATCGTTCAGTTTTATGTTCCATATATAAGTGTGGATATGATCGACCAGACCATTTATGATGGACATGCAAAGCAAAATTGTTTAAAGTCCCTAAAAAAGGGAGGGGCAAATAACAAAAAGTTTAGTAGTAATGGGCTATCAAGAACCTTTAAATTGGATTTCGAACTCGGACTTCCTGGGGTGATTAAAATACAGGTAGATTTGGCGAAACTGGTATGTACTTCTTTAATATATTTTTAACAGTTGCGCATTCTATTAGCAACTGGTAAAATAGGGTGAAAGAGGCAAATTAAATGTTTCTCTAGAAGCATTTTACTTTCACTTAAAATAGCCCATTTGATAAATATATTTACAAAAAAACACTCTTTCTGCACACATATTAGCTTACAATGTCCCATTTTCAACTTGTTTAAGTTTGCTACAGAAAAATCATTTATAAGGCTCGCAACTTAGGTCCCCTGAACAGTGAAGAAAATGTGTAAACTTAAAGCATATAAAAGAAGGAAACTAAAGTTGCAAACATGCACCATATTCGAGTATATGAGTATGTTAATGACAGCTGTCATTGACAATCACATACACATAAGCAGTGGAGTGACATACGCAAAATGCATGTAGCAAATGCACACCTGCTCTACACAGAATCGCCGTAAAAAAAAAAAACTTTCAAATGACAGTGTTACAGATTGCAGAAGTTTTCACTGCGCCCTATTTTTTGTTTACCGTTAATGCTCCCCATTTAATGCATTTGTGCCTGAGGAAAAGCAAAATAAGAGTTTTTCTTAGCACGCTTTTTTATTCAACACATTTGCAAATTTAATGTAGATGGAGTGTTTTTTTTTTTTTCAAAACACCCAACCACTTTTTCACCGCCTAGCGTTAACCCTCAGTTGTAACAGAGTAAAGCTGCAGCAAAATGATGGCATTTGTTTGACTGTGAGTGTGCAAAAGTGCAACGCATTCACACCCCTTCTCAATTTCTTACACAGATTTTCTATATTCGAAGAAAAAAATTCTAGAAAAAAAGAGGCGTAAAACTGCATTGAGAAAGAGTGAAATTGCAATTCCAATTGCAATGACATAATGACAGCTACATTGCACACACGGTTGCATTCAGCGACAGTGTCACTGCAATGCCATGCAACAAATGTCATTAAAATGTTTAGGGGGCAGTCACAATGAATTTAAGAAAAGGGAGAATAATGCGACCTAAACAGAAAAAACTACTGCAAATAAAAGAAAAGAAAAGAAATGACTTGTGTTGGAAATTGCGAAATATTGTAAGTGTATGCGTGTGTGCTGTGAATTCACTAGGGGGTCGCTTACATACGAGCCTTGCGGCGGCATGCTGCGGCAAGATGCCAGCAAGCAGTCAGTCAGTCCATACCGTGACGTAAATAAGTTGAATGACCTATGACAATGCATTAAAGTGTTGGGTAGGAATTTTTCGCTGATCAACTAGGAAGTATATAAAAGAAATTACGCAAAATTATTGTTGTTGTGTTGGGAAATTGTTGCATACTTTTAATATAGGGTTGATGGATGGGCTGTGCTTGCATATAACGTGTTGTGTAAGGCGATTTCACAGTAAGCGCATTGTGTATACTTTCTTAAATATTTGCTTTAGCTTGTTGTTGTTTCCTTATCCTTTAAGGGGACGAGCCTTTATTTGCGGTTGGTTTTACTTGGCATTATACTTTATACGTTTAGACACAGTAATATGGCATGCAATATGTTGAAATGCTGTCAATTAGTGGTATTCATGTAAATAATGAGAGTATAGAGAGAGCATAGTATAACGTATCTGCTTGTGGTTAGTTAGGATTTGTTTGTTGTGGGGTATGTTAAGATTAGATTTTAATCTAGTGTATGAGTTTAATTTTAGTATAAAAGGTATAGGGTATAATTATATGAAATATTATCTATATTCAAGAAGAAAATCAAATCTAGGTTTTGTTTAGGAAGGAGAGTCTGCGACAAGCACTACTACTACTTATGTATATCTATTGACATTTTAAGTTTACATTGTCTACTCGATCCAATGTAGCTATTCTTTGTAGTATGACCTTTCGTTCGGGCGAGCCTATAACCGCTACCCTTCCCTTAAAAAGCAGCACAGTTCGTCTAAGGTAAAATTTGGCTTCGATCCGTACACGCTCTTGGTTGCTACGAAAAATCTGTTGACTTGGTATTCTGCGAATATTGCATCATCACGTTTTAATAGATCGTATCTTAGCATTCCCTTAATGTGATATGATATCACATCATATCATTCAATGTCCTACCTGGGATATGATATCACATGATATCCATGATCCGCTGTTCTAGTGTCTGGCTTTTTTCATTTTGCATTATCATGTTTTAACAGATCACATCATTGCATACCCTATCTGTATCGGTTGACTTGATATCCTGCGTCTCTGCTATTGCATCATCACGTTTTAACAGATCATATCATTGCAATCCCTAAATGTGATATGATATCACATCATATCATTTATTGTCCTGGAATGATATCACATCATATTCCCGACCCGTTGACTTGATATATTTCTTCTCTCCTATTTCCGCAGCATATTTAAAATAAATCGTATCATTTCATGCAGTATCTGAGATACTATGTCACATAATATCATATCATGTCATATCTGATATGATATCACATCATATCCATGACCCGATGACCTGATATCCTACCTTTCTCCTATTGCGTTTTTTTTTTTTTAAATATATCGTACCATTGTATGCCCTATCTGTTATATGACATCACTTCCTACCATATCACGTCCCATCTGGTATGATGTCACAATCTATCCATGACCTGTTGGCCAGATATCCTACTTATCTCCTATTGCATCATCATGCTACAAATAGATCGTATCATTCCATGCCTTATATGTGATATGATATCACATCATCATATCATCACTCATTTCGTTGAAGCAGATCCCCACCACAAAATTTTGTGATAATCGTTCCTCCAAGCTTCTTCTTTACAGAAGGAGGGAGTGAGAACACCTGGAAGATTCAACTAGGCGTTCCAAATCACTTCTGCTACAGTCGGGCAAGTAGCGCAAGTTCTTGGTCCCGGAGCGTACCTTGCCCTTATCCGAGAAGTACTGCCACTATCGACAACGCTCCCCAAAACCTTTGGGGAGTATCTTTGTCGCTAAGCTAACTAACTCACTATCTAACCAACCTAATAATCTCTTCTCCTAAATTAAAGTAAGCCTTTTGATATTATCTCACATTGCATGTAATCACTAAAATTACCAATAAAATGTCAATTTGTCGCCCGCGAAATTCACTATCAACACCATCAACAACAAATGCCATCATCAAAATCACCAATTGCAGTCATTACGCATAATTGAGGATACAAAATTTATCGAGCGATAATTTTCATTTTCAAATTATCAGCACATAAAATTGTAATGTAGAAAAGACAACAACAAAAACAAACTACAAAATTGTAAATAATGATAGTAGTAAATTAACAACAAAGTACTTCTACTAAGCTAAGGCAATGACAACAAGTGTGTGTACTATATAAGTAAGAATACGCAAAAACTTGAGAGTGAAAGGGGAAAGCGTGATTGACGTTCATCAATGACTAGTGACAACGAGCAAATGAGCGTTACTCCAGGCTGGTTATCATCATTGGAATTAAAATAACAAAATCACAAGCGTAGAGTGTTTGACGTAATGTCAATAATTTTGTGTAGCACACTATTTGACTATTAACGGTGTCATTAGCGTGACAATTTGCGAGCGAATTTGTGGTTTTGCTGAATAACTATGTTATTTTGTGTGATTGGGGATTGAGTTTTGCATGGTTAGTTTTTGGTTCTTTCAGCATAGACTTTGCTATATCTACTAGTGATATTCCATTCACTATTTGCATTTAATTATTTAGTTGTGTTTTGTCGTTGACAATTTTACGCGCATTACAATTACGCAATTGTTAAGTGTACTTTTATACGCCCGCCCAATCAACCACGCCCATTTCTGATTTATAAAATCTACGTTGTGATACTTGCATTCATAGATAGTTTATAACGGCATACTTTGGTTACAAAACTATTAGTTGAAGGTCATTTTCCGATTGGTGTATGAGTTGACTATTCTTTTTCACACGTTACAGCCTGAAGTCTCTTACCGCCACAAATTATCTATCTGGATCATTAAATAGTGAATATTTTGAATACCCTTTCGTAATTTACGATAACTCAAACCTTCTTAAAGTATCGGATAACGAAAGTTTGTAGATATGAAAACAGGCTTTAAACCCTTTCTATATCTACGATAATTTGGATCAGGTGTGGTCCAAGAGTATTCTTCTACGATATGGGTATGAAAGGTGTTGATGCGGATTTAAACAGCATAGAGTTCTTAGTCCCTTAACTGAGCCCATTTTGTTTTGAGATAGAATAACTTGAACTTCTTTAAAAATAACTTTTTGCGAATATCTAAATAGGTATATGTATGTCTACCTAATTACGGTTTCAACAAACCACAAAGTCAAATTTTTATACAAAAAAAGCTCTGCCACCCTTAATACGCATCCTCCTACTCAACCAAAAACAAAAATATATCAACTTCTGCTTTTGCTATGCTTGGCTAATTTTCTGTCGCCAAAACCAAAGTGGCCCATTCACTAACTTCACTAGACCTTCTCTACGTAGACTCAGTGATTTCCTAACACGCTCCATTGCATTTTTAAGACCACAAAAACACAAACTGCCAACGTATGTATGAATGTACAATAACAACAGCTCTAGTGGTCATGCTAATTTTGCTGACAGTTAAAATTGTTGAATTTGTTTGCATTTGGCTAACAGTGATTTTGACATGTTCGAGTTAATTTGTACCCAAGGATGTGTGTGTGTGTGTGTGTGTGTACAGACAGTCGTCATCAGCCTGAGCCGCTCAAAAAGCAAAACAAATACTTGTCGCAATTATGTTTGGAATTGTTGATTCTGTTGGGATTTTGTGGTAGAATTGCATTGAAATTATATTAAGTGTAATGAGTGTGGCGGGAGTGGGTGTGGTAAGGCGAAGCAGCAAAGCGCTGTGGATATCCTGTGGGCGTAGCGTCGGCAGGCAATTATATGCGCCAATTGTTTTTGATTTTTTTACATATATTTTTTTCTTCTATCGAGCAAATTGATTTGATTTTTTCGTGGAATTTGTCGTTTGTTTTGCTTCACCGATTTATTCTGCTAATTTACTATTTGTATGTTGATCTTCAACTGAGTGGAAGAACCGCGGAGATATTGAGAAGGTAAAGATTTTTAAACTACCACGATTTTGTGTGTGTGTTTTTTGGTTGTTTCTATCAGCAGTAAATTTCTAAATCAAAGTTAAAATAAAGGACTTTCTATTTCTATAAAAAATATATATATATATATGTATATATGAAAGGATGAAAAATGTACACCGAGAAAAATGAGCTGGGAATGGATAAGAATTGACCGTCAGTTTGGTTGAATCAACCCATATTTTGGTTGAATCAACAGATATTTTGGTTGATATGACCAAGTCACTGACAATTCTTATCCACCACCAGCTCAATTTTCTCTGTGTGTAATAAAATTTCAATGCATACTAAGTTACCTTGGTTATTATTATTATTATTATTATTATTATTATTTTTATAAGGCCTTATTACACCCGGACCATTAGTACGATCTATTGTGTGACCTATCAGCTTATCGTCAATTCAATTTACTCAGGTGATAACGTAGACTACAATGTCCCGAATAATACCCAGTGAGGGTTCTTAGATTCTATAAAGTGTTTGGCCAATGCTGCCTAAACTGTTTGTCTTCCCAGTTGTTTATGATCTCCTTTACGTGGGCCTTGGTGAGCCCACAGAAGGGTTCTGGACCTTAAAATGCTGTTAGAGCACCTTGTTTTGCAAGCTTCTCCGCTTTCTCGTTGCCGTCATGTTCTTCATGCCCTGGGACCCAACCTAACAACACTTTGTTTTTGGCCCCCAGCTTATTAAGGACTGTGACGCACTCATAAACAAGCTTCGAAGTTATTGTGTACGATTGCAAGGCACGTAGGGCGGCCTGTCTGTCCGACATAACGTAAATTCGCTAAGAGGATAGTCCTCTTCGGAGGCATTCTCTGCCACAGGTTTCTATTGCATGGATTACCTTGGTTGACATCCGGGCAAAGATAAACCAAATAAGATAAAATATTCTAACTAACTTTTGCACACAAATATTTTTCGCCAAGAATAAAACTGAATTCAAATTTGCACTTTTTCCATTACACCATCACTTCAGCCACCTTCCTTGATAGTTTTTAGTTAGATTTTGTTATTGTTAGTTTTGTTTTTCACTTGTACATAGAATAGCATCATCATTTTTGATTGACTGTCCAGCCTTTTTTGCATAAAAGGATAATGAGTTTTTACTTTTCATATTTATACGAATAACTTGATTTGATTTATGAGCTGTTGAAATGTTTCTAAGCTTATGGGAATTTTACATCTTCAAATGACCATCGTCCTATGAACTCACTTGTATTTGTATGAAAGTAGTTAAATAGGAAAAGTTTTGATAGATAACACAGCCGAGTAACTCAGTGACAAATGAACTTTGACATCAGTGATTAGATAGGTCATAGATAGAACAATAGGGGGAACAATGCTTGATTCGTGAGGCAAAAAACTCGTCCGTTGTAGAGTAGGATAATGATTGTCGTTAGGTTGCGGGTGTGGATTTTAATTAACTACTGACACCAAACAAAAAAAAAAAAAAAAAAAACAACAAAAAAAGAAAACAAAAAAACAAAAAATATATATATAAAAAACCAGATTAAATTGAATATAAAAAAAAATATCTCTACATATAATAAAATTGTAACAGGTCGATGTCGTACATGGCAGATATTAACAAAAAATTGATTGGTCAACCATTTTACAAATTTTTGTGTATCTGTCTGTCTGTCTGTCCGTATGTTTGTGGCCGTATCACTCTGAAAGTAATGAATGGAATTGAATGAAACTTTTTTCGTTGGATTGCTCGACGCTCAACTTAAAATTTAAGATATAACTTTTTTCGATATCTCAACCGGTTTTGGAGTTATCGCCCAATATGTGGACAATGTCTGTCTGTATGTTTGTGGTAGTAACTCTCTAAAAGTACAGAATGGAATTGAATCGTTGGATTGCTAGACGATCAACTTAAAGTTTAAGATATTATTTTTTACGATATCTCAACGGATTTTGGGGTTATCGCCCCATACGTGGATCAGGGGTGACCATAAATTTCTTAGTACAATATGGGTGTCAAACGAAAGGTGTCAATGAGTGCTATAATATGCGATGTGATTCATTGAAATATCTAAAATGGTTTGGGAGATATCTTGAAATTTCGATACGATGAAAACATTTTTTGTGACCGAAAATTGGGTTTATCGAGCAGACAAACTTTAAAGCTTACATGACAACACGACCCTTAAATGCTGAACTCCAGTCTTTTTGTTGGATTTTATTCTTTGCTAACCCACCTGCAAAAAAAAGAAAAATTATACGCATACGAAGTTGCGGGCACCAGCTAGTTAAAAATAAAATAAAAATAAAAATAAAAAATAAAAATAAAAATATAAAATATAATAAAATGAAACAAAATAAAAAAGATTACAATAAACTGAAATAAAAAAAAAAAATTAGAATAAAAAAAAAATTTTATACAACAAAATAAAATGAAATAAAATAAAAATAATATAAATCAAAAAATAAATATAATCAAATAAAATGAAATAAAATAAAATATATGTATATCTATATAAATACGCCACATGAAAAACTTTAGGAACCCCCTCTGAGCGAACCGTTTGACCGATTTGAAAGAAATATGCACCGATGGGGAGACGCTATATTTTCAGGGTCGGCCCCGAAATTTAAGGATGGGGGTACAGGGCTAGCGACCCCACGACCATCTATTTTATTGCTCGAATATTCGATCTCAAGCAATACTAGTAATATTAAGTACGTAAAATAAATTAAAAAAGTATGCTCCCAAATCATTTACCCACCTTGCAGTTGCATAAATTGTCATATTCTGTCAAAAAATTCCATTCAATTTACATATTTCTAAATTAGTTCTATACAACACAGATGTAATCATTTTAAATTTCAAATAAGCAAATATCTAACAAAACAAGTGAGGTAGTCTAAGTTAGGGTAAACCGAACATTAAATACCCAGCGATTACTAGCAGTTTCATCAGAAATATTTTCTATACCACCATGAAACCTGCTAAGTTTCATCATTCTACTAAATATAATCAGTTTTAAAATTATGGCCAGTAAAATTAAAAAAAGGCCTCCTAAAAATGCCACGTCTGCTTTTAAAGTTTAACAGAAAGTCACAATGTCAGAATGACCAGGAGGATTTACCTACCAAATTATACTATTTTAGCTATAAAACTGACCAAATTATGTCAACTTATGTGATTTTCGATATATTCCATTTCGGAAGTGGGCGTGGTTGGGAAGCGATTTCGTCCAATTTCATCAGGTATTCTCCATATAATGCTAATATACGTTGTGCGAAATTTCATGATTCTATCGTAATCAGTTTAAATGTTATGATCAGTCGAATTTTCAAAAATGACTCCCATAAAATGGGCGGTATCACGCCCAATTTTAAAAATTTATCAAAAAATCATAATATAACGATCAGGGGGATTATCCTCTGAAATTATTTTAGGCACTTGAGCTACCGAGATATGATAATTAATTGATTTTCGAAATTTTCGATATCAAAAAGGAACGTGGTTATCATCCGATTTCGGCTATTTTCAAAGGAAACCTACCTTGGCCAAAAAGTAACCTGTATACCATTTCATGCAAATATCTCACTTTTTACACAAGCTATAGTGTACATGGACGTAGGGACGGACAGACGGACGGACATTCCTTAATCAACTGCTCTTTTCAACCTAAGAACTTTCATATATGGAACTCTATATTTATCTCGATTATTTGGTGTCGTTACGTAGTACCGTTATGTGGAAAAAATTGTAATACCCCTGTACTAGTACTACTACACTGGGTATAAAAAACAGCAACTTACTTGACAAACTTCCGTTTATTTGTTTTGTTTAGTTTGGCACTTTTTATTTTTCAGCTTCCAACTTCCACCTCCAGCTGTGCAAATTGATTGCATTTTCATGTAACTACCTTGCAACATCACCTTTGGCAGACACATTTAGCTTCTCAAAATAGCCAAACAAACGATTGTTTTTTGTGCAAAACATGCAACTGCAACAACGCAAAATATGACAGAGCAAAAAACACATTTTGTTGCAAATAGAGTTGCAAGTGAAAAAATTTGCCACAAAAAATGAATATCACAATTCGCAGTTGCCCCTAGATTTGTGTTGCCTCCATAGAGTGATACAGAAGACAAAAAAGAGAAGTGATACGTTAGTAACTGTTGGTGGCAGTTAGTTTTTTGTTGGTGCAACTATTGCCATGACAAACGATGCAACTTTTTGTTGTATGCATTTGTGAAATTGATATACATTTTTTTTTTTTTTTTGAAGAGTGAAAAAGAAATTGAAATTCGTTTCGTAAATGAGATAATTTAAATCCGTATTTTTATTAAAAGATCCTTTGAGAGTTGTGACAGCGAATATTCGTTTATTTAGTTTAAGCTATGACGGAGCTTTGAAGCAATTTAACTTCCAGGTGCTGCTGTATATATAAACTAAAATAAGTGTTATTTTAGTACCAAAAAGGAGTCAAATAACAAAAAATATGAAAAAAACTATTTACACCACACATACATTTACATATTGCCTTCACTGCGAGTCGAACTAACAAATATTAACTGATGAACGGAGCTGTCTATCATTAGGCTATCGGATACTTATGCTTGCCGACGTCAAATTGTAGCTTTGTTCTGAATGGTAGCGACGACACGATTTTAAGGATTTACACTACATTTTTCACTTTACAACATTATAGTGTAGCAAAAGAACATTGACACCAAAATAGTGTTGGTTTTACACCAAAAAAGTGTAAAACTTGCACTTCTTTTTTTTTTTGCGTGTATAAATTTGTAGGTAAATCCTCCTAAGGCCAATATAATTATTATCCCGTTCTAAAAACTACCGCTGGGAATTTAATGTTCAGTTCAACCGAACTTAGATTTCTTTACTTTTTTTATTTGTTGTCGTTATGACAAAAAATTTGATTTCCTGTATTTTCTTGGATATATCGTGAACAAAATGTATAACTCTTGAAAACCGAAGATTATTTTACTAATTCCGATAGGTGGAAACCATGAAAAACTGCCGTAAGGACAACAGGTTCCAGTGATAGTGCTCGATATACGAAGGGATAAATAAAATATGTGGCAACCCTACCTGCTGGAAGTAAGTCCAATCTACGAAAACGAAAGCACTGTCCAAACACAAAAACAATTTAAAGGCTTACTCTGCTCTAAACCCCTTTGACTTTTTTTAGCAAAAATAATAAATGATCTCCCAAATAAGAGCAAACACCAATTACAAAAAAAACTACAACAAAATTAAATTAAGCTATCCAGCAACAGGCATAACAATAACAATTCACATTTTGAATTACTCGCACAACATATACCGTTTCAACTCCACGCCAAAGAGTGTTTACCTGTTTCACACTTAGACAATAGTCAACGCCACTTTGGTTTTGAGTTCCCAACCCAGTGTTGCTTAGACCTTTTGTGTACAGAATTAATTGTTGGGGGCATTTGTTATTGTTATTCTTTGACCATCATGGTGTTGAAATTAAACTGAAACAAACACTGTCCAATTCGATAAAATCTTATATGTATGTGGGCATTTTTTGCTTCATATTGCATGCATTGGACGGGGGAGCAAATTAATTGTTAAGGCTGTAGCTGTGAGAACCTACTTTAAAATAATAACTAATTAAATTTATTGAAATGGTTCAGTGACTTATAGGGTTCTACGAAGAAGATGGAAGAGTCGATATCTAGACCACTCAGAAGTCGATATCTAGACCACTCGACGAAGTAGAGTAGGACTAGAATATGCGCAGTTGTACTTCTATTAATACCTAATTTACCCTCTTCAAGTGTTAATACGCATACTCATACAAGCGCACAAAGAAATCAACAAGCAAAACTTTTACGTCAAATTGCATTAAAATTTCATAAATCAAATGGAAAATTTGAAACATCAACTATGGTTTTAACAAAAATTATAAAGTTACAAAAGCAGGAAAGAAAAAAATAAACACGTGAAAAGAAAAGCCAAAGCCAAAAACCGGCAGTCAACCACGCAGAAGAAAAGTAACAAGTCGAAAATTAAATTAGAGCAAACAAACAAAGGTACAACAACAACAAGAAGCACAGTGTAAATGGTTGATGGACTTCGGAACTTTTAAAAAGGAAAACTGAGGGTTCGAGTGCTTGCTCATAATCATGGATTGCGTGCGAGTGTTTGCAACAACAAGTTAAACATAGCATTAAATTGCATGAGACAGGCGAATCAGCAGTAGCAGCGCAGTCTCATCAAAACTCATGTGGCAGGGGCGG
>CAXKVI010000002.1:147867437-147902437 GCA_964058755.1 Campiglossa producta | reverse complement strand
ATCCTATTATCGATTTTAGGTATTATATAAAAGTAAAAAAAAAATTTTTGTTCTCCATAGGATCACCGGAACTTTGAGGCCAAGTGCCACGGCTTCCTCTGAACAAAAGTGTCCAAGACTTGGAGAATGTCTTATATACACACAAATGAATAATTGGAGAAGGGGTGGGGGTTCAGTCTGTTTGCAAAAAAAAAAAATTTAAGTCCACTCTAATGTACATACATGTTTGTGCGCCCTCCTGTCAAATGTCATTCACATTTGTTCACTTATTGTCTGATATTGGTCTAGCGACTTATCTTAATTTACGCCTCCTCCACTCTACCTGCCTGCATTCGCTACATTTTGGGTATCATCCCTGTCTTGGGTGCAATGTCCTTTGTAAGTAGAGATACGCACATACCTACATTTATGCTTCGCTATTGTTGCATGTTTACTTGAAATAATTACCTTTTGCCATAATTAACGCGCCTTAAATTAACATTTATGCTACAACATACGAGTATTGTCACATTTTAATGATTGCCGCATCAATGTTGCACGCATAGCTGATTGCAGCAATCTGCTTATCGTGAATCGTTGTTTGGTAATGTTCGGCAATTTATGTTTATAGATGGTGCTTACCTATTTTATCTCTGTGTAATTGCAGATAATTAGCAGAAAATGGTGTTTTTGAGGAATATTTTTTGTTTCAGGTGGGGGTAAATGTTTTGTTTTGTTGATAATTTGATAAAGAGTAGGAGTTCGAACTATTAATGTTGCCCCTAAAAATTGTGTTTTCATCCTAGAGATAAGCAAGCTCAGCAGGACTATAATCGGATCAAGCAAATCATGATGCCCAAACCATTTGCTGAAGAGTTCAGATATATTTGGTTTGTTGCTTCTACAGTAAAATATTATTTTTTTGTCCTAGCCCACGATATTGACTTATCTATTTTACGGAGAAAAATTATTGTACCAAGTTCGCGGTGATGGGTCTGCCACCCATGGAATAGAGGAATGGATAAAGCCAGGGCCCTTCTTCCCCTAAGCTAGCCTTTTCTAAACACCCTTTGATGTTCTGACATGCAGGGATCACGATAACTACCACTGATTAATCCTATCGGCTGCTGGCGGCCGCCGTGGTGTAGCGGTAGACAGTTCTAATTACCAAGCAACGAAACTACTGTAGACAGACATGTGACTGACTGTGAAGGGCCCGCAAGGTTCTTGCGAGTTCTAACTTGGAGACTTTCTAATCGTGGCTTGCGTCATTTGTTGTCGCTTAACCGCCTAGGCGATTTTGGCCGTTTCATATCAAAGCACGCCAGTCATTCCTTTACAGCGATAACTGACGCTAATTGGAAACGCCAATTGGAAACCCCAAGGGAGTTCAAGACATCCACCACTTGTTGTCACCATCTCAGTCGAGGCCTCCCACTTCCTCTACTGCCAAATTCGGGTGTCGATAGGAAAACTTTCTGTGCTGGAGCTTTTTTGTCCATTCGTATAACATGACTCAACCAGCGGAGCCTTTGGGCTAGTAAAGCTAGTACAGCTCATCATTAAATTTCCTTCGATACTCGCCGTTGGCATCACGAGAAGGACCATAAATCTTCCGGAGAACTTTTCTCTCAAATACTCCAAGGGCCGTCTCATCTTCTCTTGACACTGTTCATGATTCCGAGCCGTACATCAGGACTGGTATGATGGGAGACTTATAGAGCGTGATTTTATATTTCGAGAGGGGACTTCACTTCCCACTTGCCTACTTAGTCCAAAGTAACACTTGTTGGCGAAAGAGATTCTCCGTTGAATTTCTAGACTGCTATTATTTTCGGTGTTAATGCTGAAGTCCAAATAGACGGAGTCACTCACTGTTTCAAATTTGTAGCTAGCAACGTTGACTTGGCTGTCAAGGCACAGGTGCGCCGATTCTTTCTTTGATGACAGGAGATACTTCGTCTTGTCCCCGTTGACCGCAATACCCACTTCTTTCGCTTCCTTATCCAGTCCAGAGAAGTCAGCGCTTACGGCGCGGTTGTTAAGGCCAATGATATCAATATCATCGCCATACGCCAGCAATTGCACGCTCTTGTAGAAGATTGTACCATTGCATTAGCACTGCTGCTCGAATTATCTTCTCTAGCATCAGGTTGAAGTAATCGCACGAAAGGCAGTCGCCCTATTTGGTTTCCAATGACTCAGAGAGGTCCTTCCCGATCCTGACGGAGCTGTTGGTATTGCTTAACGTCATTTGGCAAAGCGGTATAAGCTTTGCAGGGATGTCAAATTCAGACATGGCGGCATACAGGCAATCCTTTTTGCGCTGTCAAAAGCGGCTTTAAAATCGACAAAGAGATGGTGTGTGTCGATTCTTTATCATGGGCCTTCTCCAGAATTTGGCGTATCGTGAAAATCTGGTCGATGGTAGACTTACCAGGTCTAAAGCCACACTGATAAGGTCCAATCAGTTTGCCTACGATGGGTTTCAGTTTTTCGCACAATACGCTAGAAAGAATCTTATATGCGGGTTCGCCTTACTTGTGGATTGGGAAGAGCACACTTAAATTCCAATCCATGCATGCACTCGTCTGATCATATTCTGCATAAGAGCAGATGCAAGCTTTGTAACAACACCTTGCCTCCATGTATGAACAGCTTGGCGGATAGTCCATCTTTTGGAGACTTTGGAGCCCGAAAATCTCCACTCTTTGTATGGTTCCATGGAACCAGAATTCAGGGTAGAGTACATGTGGACCCACTTAGAGACCTTAGAATGAGGAATTTACCACTTTCTGTAAGTGTCGTGTGCACCCACTTGGAGGCCTTTGAACTTCAAATTAACTCTGAGTTAAAAAGATGACTTGCCTTCGTGCAAGTGGTTCTAACTAGGTCAAAATTACTTCTAACCGCTAAACGGTGAAGTAAAAATTTCATATTTTAAACCTTCCCATGAAAATTTAAGCAAGATACAATTTAATCAACCAATCAAAATAATTTAATACGCTTTTCAAGTTGACTGACAACAACGTTGGTTAGTAAGAGCAACGAAAACAACAACAAACTTTTTTCAACCAGCACAACAACAATGCGCCAACAAAACTCAATGCGGGCGTATGTAACACTTAAAAATATCTCAAATGCTGAGATTGATTATGTTGTAGCGATTGCGTGAACGTGCAACATGACCAGTACTGCTACTGCATGTACGTACTTACAATAAAATTCCACACAAAAAAATCTTATCAACAACAAAAATGTGGTACATACAAAGTACACACAATAACACCAGTCAAAGGCAACCAACCCACAACATAACGGTATCGATATGAGTACAGGAAAACTCCAAGCGGCGAGTGGCAAGCAGCTAAAACGTGCCACATTTACCGTTACACAATGTTTTCATGTTTCCGCACAAGTTGCTGTCAATTTATGATATAAACGGAAATCTGCTTGCTACTTGTTTAAAAATTAAATTTTCTTGTTTTTGAATAGAATCAACACAAATTTTAAATTTTACATTTTGAAATGCTTTCAACTGTCAATTGTGTAGCGTGTTGTTGCTTACGTACATATGTATATTTTAACAATGCTTTTGATTTCGCTCACCCTCTGCTCTCCTGGCAACCATGTAAAACGAATCTGGACCAAACGCCAGCATTTCCAAAGCCAAACAATTGCTGCAACAGCCACACTTCAATTCAATGTTTCTCTTGGGAAATGTGCTAGCAATTTTTAAAATTTGTTGAAAATCGATTTTCAACAATTAAAGAGAGCAACGAAAAAATTTTAAATCGAAAAAAAACCATTAAAAATTTACCGGTAAATGCGCTTAAAAGTTTTGTATGTCTTTTTTCGATTTTTCTCGATTTATTTTTAAAGCGATTAACATCGTATTAACGTGTAATGTAATTGTTTTGATTCCGAGACTTTCTGGCTGGATTTTGGTAAAACGTAATCTACCTTTAGGCGCTGAAGCAATACATTGGTTTTTGCACGCCAAATTGAGCGTTCTTCCTGTTTCTTGTTTTTTGAGAATTGATTAATTTTAAATCAATAGATGGGTTTGGTTGTTGCTGTTGTGTCAAGGGTTGCAGGGCGTTTAAGCAAGTATATATGTATGTATGCATGTGTTTTTGTCAGTATGTGTATGTGAGTTTTCTTACGTGTCCTTTTTTAATTGCCGTATTTTTAAATTCGTTTGGCTTGTCAAAATGTCAACATATCAATTTTTCTAGATTTAAAGTCAAGCGGATACATATAAGCATAAGTAATTCTCTAGTGAACATAATCAATGTTTTATGGGAACTCTTGAGATAAAAAAATATTTTTTTGTGCTTTCAATTTCGGCTGCGGTTTATTTCTAATGGACTTTTTTAAAGCAAACAATTTTTTTTTTTAGTTTCAGGCAGATTAAATTATAAAAAATTAATTAATTTAAAATATTAAATTAAATTTAAACACAAATTATTGAATAAAACAAGTAAGGAAGTCTAAGTTCGGGTAAATCGAACATTAAATACCCAGCGGTAGTTTTCATATGATTTTCGAAATATTCCAATTCGGAAGTGGGCGTGGTTGGGAAGCGATTTCGTCCAATTGGATCAGGTATGCTCTCTATTATACTATCATCGTTCTATCGTAATTAGTTTAAAAGTTACGACCACTCGAATTTTTAAAAATGCCTCTCTTAAAAGTGAACGGTGCCACGCCTACTTTTAAAAATTTATCAAAAAATCATAATAGAAAGACTACCAGACATACCAAACTATATCATTTTAGCCTTTTCCGTTGCCGAATTATGTCAATTTAGGCGATTTTCGAAGCTTTCGATATCGAAAGTGGGCGTTTAAACGTTACGACCAGTCAAATTTTCAAAAGTGCTTCTCTTTAAAGTGGGCGGTGCCACGCCCACTATAAAAAATTTATGGAAAAATCATAAGAGAATGCCAGGGGGATTGACCTAGAAAATTATATTGTTTTAGCCGTTTCAGCTACTGAGATATGTCAATTTATGTGATTTTCGAAATTTTCGACCTTAGCCAGTATAGCTTGTATACAAAATTTCATGCAAATATCTCAATTTTTACTCAAGTTATCAGACGGACGGATGGACGGACAGACGGACGGATGGAAAGACGGACGGACATGCCTTAATGAACTCCTCTTTTCTTCCGAAGAACTTTCATATATGGAACTCTATACCTATCTCGATTATTTTGTGCCGTTACATACACGGCTAAAAGTTTGAACCTAAATTTTAAACTTTTTTTGGACCACATATATGACTAAACAAAATTTGGATTCAAATTCAATGTAGACCAGTTTTCATGAAAATTGGCTAAATTAATCGGGTTTCAATTATAAACAAGAAATGTTTTAACAATTTTTTAAAGATAAAATCAATTTTTTGTCCGTTGGCGGGAATTCGAACCAAGACTCCCCGCATCATGCCCGTCTGCTCTACCACTGAGCTACTTCGCACAAATAAATGTTGTTGGCAAAATTCAATCTTGAATAAGCTTTCAAAAATAAATTTGAATTTTCAAACCCAAAAGTTTGAATTTTAGAACGCAAAGTTTTAATTTTCAAACCAAAAAGTTTTAATTTTAAACCGAAAAATTTTAATTTTCAAACCAAAAAATTTTAGTTTTAAACCGAAAAGTTTTAAGAATAAAATAAAACTAAAAAAATGTGGCAGCTTGGCAGGATTCGAACGAAAATGCTCAGGAGTCACAGCCGAATGCTCTACCGCTGAGCTATGATGCACATGAAGTTTTTGTGGGCAAAATTCAACTACATACAAACAAACCAAAAAAAAGATGTAGACTGCTTTTTCGTTTAGATTTTAAATCGAAACCAAACGAAATTGAAAATCTTTGTAGGTATTTGGACGGTTTGAAATATTGTACAAAAAGTTTGAAAAATTGATTAAACTTTATACGGGTTTAAAGTTTAGGTTAATTTTTTTAGCCGTGTAGTACCGTTATGTGGACAAAATTATAATATCCTTGTACAAGTACCAGTACGCTGGTATATAATAAATGTCTTTAGTTCAAAGGATAAATCTGGCTTACTACTCACGCTGACACCGTCATATGCTATGTCCTTAAAACCTTCAGAACCATATGACTACATTCATATGTATAATTGCCTATTGATTTCTCATTCATTTTAATAACACGTTTCCTACTTTTAACCACACAATTTTTAATTGGAAATAATAGATAAGTCACCCACAAAAAAAAAAAAATAAAACAAATTATTAATTTTTTTTATGAAAGCAAATTAAGTAAACAAATATCAATAAATTTAAAACTAAACCAAGTGAGTTGCTTGTCGTCAGTTGGACCGCTTCGTAGTATATCATTAGATGACATAATGTTGCATGACAATGGTTGCTGAGGATGACATAAAATTACAAACAAAGTTTTCTATTAAAGTTTTAACTGAAACAACAACAAAGTTAATAGCTAGGTGACATATGCCTATAGAACAATAAGTGCTCATGTGACACATGGATACATGCCCATCTAGTAAATGGGTAGTTGATTATTATTGCAGGGTGGCACTCAGCAAAAAACAAACAGCAATTACCTACTAACCATTTTTCCACTGATGGCAACTACTTATTATAAATTTACTTGGAGTGAGTGTGGCACATATGTAGCTAGGCGAATCCTAGTAGGAAGTTGACGTATGGCTTTAGAGGAAGGGAGTAATAAATCAGTAAGTCTATACATGCTAGCATCAGGTGGTAGTAGCTGGACTTTGAAGTAGGACAAACTAAATGAGGGAAAACAAGGTTTATTAGCTGTGGGTGTAGTTCTCCAGATAAATACAAGAGCTGAGATATAAACTGAGGTAAATGTGCAAACAACAGCGCTGATATACGAGGATCGACTGTTGTGTCCTCCAACTCAACTTCTATGGATTTGAAACAGAAAGAATTCTTACAAAAATATCAAAATTTTATTTCCTCTCTGAAGTTTCACCTCTGTTTCATTTCCATTACTTTATGTTATATCACTTTATTTTATTTGATTTTATTTTTTTTTCATTTATATTTATTTTATATATTTAATTTTTTATTATTATTTTTTGTACTGATTTTTGTTGTATTTCATTTTGGTTTTTATTTCTTTTTATCTATGTACATAAGATGTATATTATATATTTTTTTATATTTTTTACATATCTATTTTTTTGCCACTTTTTACTTAATTTAATTTTTATATATTATATTTTTGTCATTTAATTTTTTTTATTATTTTTTTTTATTTTGCTTAAAGTTGTTTTTTTATTATATTTTCTTACATTATATCTTCTTTTTATTTAATTTAATTTTTTTAATTTATTTATTTTGATTTAGATTATGTTATTTTATTTTATATTGTCTGATTTTATTGTGTTTTATTTAATTTTTGTTTTTTTTTATTCATTTTTTTTTTCACTTCATTTAATTTTTTTTTTTGATCATATTATATTTTATTTTATTTTATTTGTTTTGTTTTATTTTATTTTGTTAATTTTTTACTTTATTTTATTATTTTTTTTATATTAATTTTTTTTATTTTTTTTGTTTTAATTGTTTTATTTTACTTTTTTTATTTTATTTAATTTAATTTTATTTTATTTTTCTTTATTTTATTTTGCTTTATTTTATTTTATTTTATTTTATTTTATTTTTTTTTGGTTGGGCCAGATACAGCAGTGTGGTCTTAATTTTTTTTTTTTAATTATTTTTCCTATTTTCTTTTAACTTAATTTCTATTTATTGATTTATTTCATTTTATTTTTTTTTTTTCATTTGGTTTTATTTTATTTAACTTCACTTTATTTTATTTAGCCTAAATTTTTTTATTTTATTTTTAACTTTTCAACTTGTGGAGCTTTTACTTTTCTATTTAATTTTTTTTCTTTTTCACTTCATTTAATTTAATTTCATTTTATTTTATTTCATTTTATTTTAATTTATTTTATATTATTTTATTTTATTTTTTATTTCATTTTTTTTATATTATTTTAGTTTATTATATTTAATTTTATTTTATTTTATTTCACTTTATTTTATCTTATTTTTTTATTTTTTTTATTTTTGTAAATTATTTTATTTTATTTTTTTATTTTGTTTTTTTTAATTTTATTTCATTTTTATTTCATTTTTTATATGATTTTATTAAATTTTTTTATTTTAATTTTTTTATATCATTTTATTTTAATTTATTTTATTTTATTTTTTTATTTTTTTAATTATTTATTTTATTTTTTTTATATTAATTTATTTTTTTATTTTTTTTATTTCATTTTTTTATATAATTTTATTTTTATTTATTCATTTTTTTATATAATTTTATTTTATTTTATCTTTTTTTTTCGTTTTTATATTATTTTATTTAATGTTTTTATATTATTTCATTTTATTTTATTTTATTTTATTTTTTTTTTATTTTTTTATATTATTTTATTTTATTTTATTTTATTTTATTTTTTATTTTTATTTTTTTTTTATATTACTTATTTTTTTTTATTATTTTATTTTATTTTTTTTTTTTTTTTTTTTCTATCTATTTTATTTTATTTTATTCCATTCCATTTTACTTTATTTTATTTGATTCCACTCCATTATATTTTATCTTTTTATTTTATTAAAGTTCAGAACTTATAAACCATACCTCGTATCCTAGTCAGCCTATGATTAGGCCTTTTTCGCATGTTTGTCATACAAAATGTCTTGCACTTAATCGTCCGCCAATACAAAGCTGTGTGAGTGTCATCTGTTGGAAATATAAATTACAACCCACAAAATAATGGAAAATAGTAAAACAAGCAACAACAGAATAGAAACAGAATTCACAAAGCGATCGAAGCGTTAACAATGCGATAGTTCAAATGATTTGTTTTGAAGAGCAACAGGAGTGAGTGAACTCATTATTGGGAGTGAAAACAACCACGCAGTAGGAATAATAGCAGGGTCATCGAAGCACAAATATCTACAAGTAAAAATAACAACAGCAAACACTATTGAACGAAGGTAAAGGAAAAAAGCGTTTTAGGCAGATTATTATTAGCGACAGGACATTTGTGCTTACAAACATTTTCATATGTTTCCTACATGATGATAACGATGATACTTTTGTTTTCCTCTGCACTAAAGAGTACCTTCGAGGCTAGCGGTTTTGACTTATTCGTGCAGAACTAATCGTTGTAATTTGTTGAAGTTATTTCGTAAATGCGAGTTGTACAATGGGTCTGGTTGTTGTAGTCGGCGTATGTTGTTGCGAATAAGTCATAAAATAGCGCGACGATAATAATGTATTTTCCCGTTCAACATAGCCACCACATGAATACTTATGGATAGCTTCCTCATATGGGAAGGAAAGGATTTGTGCGTGACAATCAAGCGACGTCCATTTTATAAGCTGTATTTAGTAATATTTGCATACAAGCAGACATAAGCAAGGATATTTGTAGTTTTAAATTAAAATTGAAATGTTGTTTGTAATGTGGGCACTCAGTAGTAGTTGTTAGCCATAAAATTTATGGCTCAAACAGGCGTGATAAAGCAAATATGTTAATATGTTTGTATGTGTTTTTTAGTTTTGTAAGTGTTAAGTTTACAAGGGTCTATTTGTATTATAAACAGAACGAACAGCTTAAATTGCATGCAAATTTACAACAATAATTTATTGTCATTCGTGTTCAAATTTATATGATTTTACGTTTCATACACACTTTATTGTATAGTTTTTAATTACGCACCCAATTTTAATTGTCAACTAAAATAAGTCATAAATTTATAATTAATTTTCAGGTCTCCAGCATATAACTTACTTGATAGTACCCTATAGGGAAAACTTTAGGCGTCAACTCAATATATCTCATGTCCGATTCGGACTCAACAGTCAATTCTGAATACAGATTCTGATTGAGCGGAGCAGTCAATTTTATTTTGTACATATCGTCGCTCGTTAGCCAAGGGCATGAATGTGAAAATTTCCCAAATTTGTGTTAATATGTGACTAATCTCTCGTTTCTCTAGGATTCACGAAAATACTGGGTTTCCAAAGTACAAGGAACCCCCAGAAATTCGCCATGCCATTTTCATGAATATGTACTTCAATCTCTGAAAATTGTGCCAGAAAAACGAATGTGCCTCAAATTCATGTTTCTAGCAGAACAAAAATGTTTAAAACTAAATTTTTAAAAATTTTCTTTGAGCCAGAAACCATGGTATCTACGTAACAATTTTGCTACATATTCGTGTTTCTGGCTCAACGAAAATTTAAAAAAAAAATATAGAAATTCAGTCTTTAAACATTTTTGTTGCGCCAAACACATGAATGTGCTCAAAGGTAATTTATAAAAAATTACTTTGAAAATTTTAAAAGATGAATTGAAGGAATATAATGAGAATATAACTTGCAAAAATATATTTATCAAAAATCAAAAATCTATCCTTACAATGAATAATATCACCACAATTTTCATAAAAAAATTTATTTGGACCAGAGATATCCCTACAGGGTGCGACATTAATTTTATTATCTTTACAAACACACATTATTATTATAAAATATTACAAATATTTTTTAGTCATAAAATTTGATGTATTGCTTTATTTTCTTGTAAACTAAATCGAATCCTTCCTCCTTACTTCTTGCTTGATTACATTTATAAATATGGACAAGTAATATGCATGCATGTTTTTTACCATATCCATATCCCCAAGGAGTAATTGAGATACTCGATTTTAATTGCTGTCTCACAAAAACGAAAACGATAAAATTCTAATGAGTTTTTTTGTTGCGTTCATAGCATTTAATTTTATAATCGTAATTACATAAAGTCATAAAAAGGATTTATGTCTTTATGTGCAACTATTTGCATATGATATAAAAATACCTATGCACTTATTTATTTATATCCTGTAACCAGAGACCGGGAGATTTATTTATTTTAAAAGAAGAAGAATTTATTTTTTTGATCATCCGGACTTTTTGACTGCGGGAAGAAATAAAGTCTGGCTTTTATGCGATTATCGGCATTTTTTCAAAAAAGTCAGAGAAAAATATTTTTCACCAGAATTTTGATACTGGAAGACCTGGAGTGACAGACATCAAATAGTTTTCTTGTAGGATAGTAGTAGATAACCCCGAAAATTCACAACATCGAAAATAAAATAATAGTTATTTGATTTTCGGTCCCTGCTTTATAACTTTAAAAGATATAGATGAAATTTGGTACGTAGATGGCATACTACATTCTAGCTGCTTCTACCTAGGTTTCGCTAAGGATATTTTAATCCAATTATCAAATTTTTTGTAATAAAATAAGATATGCCAATATGGATACCAAAGCAATGTATTCTCACTCAAAAATTTCAAATAGGTGGCAACTATGCAAAATCTTCCTAGCTGCAACATATATGAGAACTTGAAATTTACCATTTTACATTGGTATCTACATATAAATGGGTCAAGTCATTTTCGAGATAGATAAATTTTGTACAAAAAAAAAGTATATGTGAGGTGGCAACCTCCGATAGAAACGCCAAAGAGAAAAACAAATTGATGAAATACAATCTAATTAAATTATGGAGATATCAGACGAAAAATATTTTAGTACGTATTTCAACAAGAATATTTCTACGTGGGGTTACCAGTTAAGGTTGTCACCTTTTATATTTATTTGTTACCAATTAATAATACCTATCTATTGGGGATGTCAATTTTTCGGGTTTTGGCCATCCCGGGATTTTCGGGATATGATTTTACATATTGTTGGAAAGCAATCCCGGGATTTTAAAGCGCTTAAAAAGTGTCGGGATCCTGGGATCCCATCCCTAGTATCTATGTATGTACGGACACACTTGGCTCCCAACCAAATACGCAGATCGATCGGATGGTCACACGCTAAAAAATATTTTGTTATATATAGGGGGCGTGGCACCTCCCATATAAATGAAATACTTCATAGTCGATATCTCTGGAAGTATTTAGGTTAGACGATGATATTTGGTAAGGGGCTATATGAGATTAATCCCTATCACCTCCAAAAAAACGGGTGATAACGAAAAACGAGGCGTGTCAACTCCCATACGAATAAAATATTTCATTTATATAATTCTTCTTCTTCTTTTTCTATATCTATATTATCTATATATATATGTATACATCTATATCTATACTTCTATATCTATACGATATATATAAAATTCTAGATTGAAATTTTGTGACAGCTAAACAGCTGATTCACTGGTTCGATTTTTTACATTCAAATTTTTTTTTTTTAATAAACCCCTGCTAGACATGGCATCCGTCACTTTTTTCATATTGCCCTTCAAAACCTGATGGTAGGGATAGGGATGGGGATAGATATAGGGATCGGGTTAGAGAAACATGCAGGGAAATAAATTTGTGGCAGGACCACGTCTACCAGTACATGAATTCCAGTTTTCGCTAATGCTTAGTTTCCATCTCCAAAAATCTCTAAATTCATTTTGTTAAATTTTAGCGACTTTTGCGATTCCAGTGAAAGAAAATCTCTATAAATCTCCATCTTTGCTTCATTTTTTGGCATATTTAAGCGATGAACGCGAAATGAATCAGATAACGTAGCTCAGCTGTTTTTGACAGCTACTAAGCTAAATTTAGCCATCTCGTAAAATCTCCAATTTTCTCCAAAAGTTGGCAAATTTTGGCGACGAAAAAAAGTTGTTGCTAAAACGCAAAAAAATAGGAAAAAGGGTAGAACTATGTTGTTTTAGGCCCTAAAATTACTCAAAAACAATAAATATGTGTAATTTATAAGAAAAATTGATATTTAATTATGTATTTGCCCATAATTTTGGAAATTGTATTTTTTTCTTTCCTACTAAAACCACGTCGCAAAAAGTCGGGAGAGGAATCAAAAGTCGAGTTTCAGTCCCAGAAATCATAATCCGGAGTCACAAAAGTAATATTATTTATCATTTAAAAGTTATAACTAAAAAACATTTTTTGTTTCCGTATAACAATTTTATAGAGAAAAACTCAATAAATAATTAAATTAAGGTGTATATAACAATTTAAAATCTGTTCTTAACCGACTTTAATAAACAAACACAAATCTTTTTACCGAAAATGGAATTTATTTTGTAATTAAAAAAGTAGAGTAACGCTGAAAAGTAAGGGATTAGTAGCTAGTAACTTCGGGCGTTTCGGTTTAGTTCTGGCTTTTTCTGAGTTGTAAAGGATCACAACTAAATTGACATCTTGCAGTGATGCCTGCGCGCCATCTATAGTGCAGATAACGCACTATTATCATAGCTAGGCGGCTTGTGGATCAGAATCGCAAATAAGCGTCATCTCCTAAAATTCTGAGAGTTCAATTGCTTAAGCATTTTAGCATATTTTAGCATTTACGAGATGGAGATGGATGGAGATTTCTAGAATTCGCCTGCTGGTCAGCTAGCATCTAGGTATATAAAATCAACTAAGATATTCTAATGCGGATATCAAGCGAATACTAGGTACAACAACAAAAACTATTCCAAAAAGTTACTTCGTATTTCTATCTGCCCTTAGGGGTATGGTATTAAAAAAAAATTGTATTAACCTTCTTTATGCCATTCGGTTTGCAACCTCCGCTCAATACGAAGAACTTTTCAATGAAAACCACACATTTCCCATAAACATAAAATTTTAACTTTGGTTACTTAAATTGAATGAAATTTAATTAAAACTTCTTCAAAATAGTATGCACATTCATTTCATGGACCAAACATACAATGATATCATCTATTTACATGTAAATTATTAAGAACCCCACCCAACGTGCCCAAAGTAAAGAAGTGTATGCATTTTTGGTGTCGAATGTGTTCTCCGTGTCGAAGAAATACATTTCACATTTCAAAGTGTACAGTTATTTGTATTCAAATTAACAATAATACATGTACTTGTTATAAATGAACAATGGCAATGTTGAAATTTTGCAAAAACTGAAAATGAAAATTTCATTATTTTGATCGCAATCACATGTGAAAGTGTCAAAAACTTTTATGGTGCCAACACAAACAAGGCGCATAATGGAAGATGACAGCTCTATGAAGAAATATGGGTATGGTAAATGTAAAGCGATAGTATGTTTGAAAAGTGTTAAATCAGAGTAGGAGTTAATTTGTTTTGCGAATGGTTAAAATAGAAAGAAAGTGAGGTTGTTTAACTTAATGTATAGAACAGGAAGATTGAGGTTATAAAGATACTTTGTTTTTATTGTAAACATTTTATTATTATTATAATACAAATGTATCACAGACGCCATATCGGCCTAATGTTTCCAGTTAAGAGAACTCGCTTCCATTTGCCCTTAACGGCCGAAATGAGCCCAAAATTATCCCAAATGATCCGAAAATTATCTCAAAATTACTCTAAAGTGATCCAAAGATGATCCCTAAATTACTTTAAAAAGAAAATGATCTCAAAATAAAGCGAAAATGATCCTAAAATTATCCCAAATTGATACAAAATTTAACTCAAAATGATCTCAAAATAGCCCCAAAATTATCCTAAAAGTACCCCTAATAAATCCCAAAATTATCCTAAAATAATCCAAATACACACCCAAAATATACAAATACAATGCGGTAAAATGGTAAGCCTGTTGAAAATAGTTTAGTTGGTATGTCGCCGAAAATACCTTTCATTTGATATCCTTATTGGCATGTCTTTCTACATTATGGATAGTCTTAGAAATCGCATACTATCTCTATACCAAATTCCATAGAAATCCGGCAAGCGGTTCTCGAGGAGGTAACATTAGGTGGCAACCCTGTATTACCGCCCAAGTGGCAACACCCAAGTTGATAGTCTCAGAAAGAAACATACTATCCCTTTGCCAAATTTCATCCATATCGGCTAAGCGGTTCTCGAGATAATACCGGATATGCAAATATACTGCGGCAAGGTGGCAACCCTACTTGAAAATATTTTAGTTGGTATGTCGCATATAAGATAGGTGGCAACCCTGTAAGCCGTCCTAAGTGGCAACACCAAGTGGATAGTCTTAGAATCAATCATGCTATCTATATACAAAATTTCAACGTTTGCAAGCCCCAGCGACCATATCGGCGACGCATGACGGAAATGCCTGTTGCCAGTGACCCTGTCTAACGTGTCACGACGTAGTGTACGGTCTACATTCTTATCTTAAGCTTTAGCTTCTTTCCACCTGACCAACAGATATATATATATATATTCAACACTACATACAACACACACATTCAATTTTAATTATTAGATTATCAAGTGCCTTTTTAATCTAAGTTCCATTCTTAAATTTTATGCGTTGTGAACAAGCGAAAATTTATGATCACCCTGGCTCAAAAGAAAAAGAGGAAATTTACGACTTTTTCCACTTGTACTACGACTGATTGAAGCGCAAGCAATCATTTAGGCGCTTGAACACTGTTTATTTAAAGGAAATTAACACGCGAGTTCATATGCAGAAGCGAAAAAAACTGCGGGCGACAGAGAAAGCGCACCCCACACCATGAAATTTTACGACCAAGAAAACGTTTCGATTTACAATGCATTGACTTGGTGTCATAGCCACAGACAGTTCCGGCGCACAACGACACAGCGTTTCCTACACGCTTATCGCTTTAATTGAGTTCCTCCTACAATGAAATTGCTATCAATCTATGCATACTTATAATTTTATGCGCATTTCTTACGTTTTTACGTATTTGGTTTTTATATTTTGGAAAATTTTCTTTTAATTTTTATTACCTCATAAAACCGAGTTGAGCTGAGTAAGTAAATTGTTAAATTAAGAGTTTGGTGGCAGTGAAAGATAATGACGTGCCTAGAAAGCGTAAAGTCCTTAAAATAAAATTAAAATGAAGCAAAAAGAAATAAAAACATAAAATATATAAAAATAGAGTTTGCGATGATATGATAACAAAAGATTGTTAACTCACGCGATTGCAGTACCGCCTGCTCTCATATCCTTCGAGTGTTGATATGTGACGCCTTGTTACAACGAAGAAGGCTTTGAATGCGCGCCAATGCGTCTGGAACGCTCTCTTAACTTAACGAAGCGTAAAAGTGACGCACCGAAGAAGGTGACAGACAGATAGTCCTTAACTCTGTAAATGTATGTATGAGTAACTTTCAACATATATTACAATATTGAATACAAGGTCCTCGAGAATGAACTAGTTTGAAAAGCCATCGATCAACAGAAGAGTGTCCTCAATTTTGTCTTAAAAAGCAGTTCCAAGGTGGTTTAAGAATCAAATTGTGTTGTTAGACCCATAAAATGTAAACGTTGGGGCAAGTCGTATTAATATGTACCGCATCTATCCTACCTAGGGGCACTAGGTAACCTAGAAGATCTATCCTTAACAAATATTGTGATACACCTTGCAAAATATAGCTTTCAAAAGTCATATTTGAGGTTTAAAAGCAGGCTTATCGATATCCTTTTTTATTTTATTTCATTTTATTTTATTTTATTTATTTCACGTTTTTATTATATTTTTGTGTTTTTTTTTTTAATATTTTTTATTCCAATTTTTTAACGTTTTTATTTTATTTCATTTTATTTTTTTTTTATCTTATTATTTTTATTTTATTTCAGTTTGTTTAATTGTAACTTATTTTCTTTTACTTTATTTTATTTCATCGTATTTTATTTTATATTTGTTTTTATTTTACTTTATTGTATTTTATTTTATTTTTGTTTTATTTTTACTTTTATTTTATTTTTATTATATCTTTATTTATTTTTTATTTTATTTTTATTTTGCTTATTTTATTTTTATGTTAATTTATATTTAATTTTTATTTTACTTTTTTAATTTATTTTATTTTTATTTAATTTTTATTTTATTTTATTTTTATTTTTTTTAATCTTATTTTTATTTTATTCTGTTTATTTTATTTTATTTTTATTTTATTTTTATTTTTATTTTTATTTTATTTTATTTTAATATTATTTTTTTTATATTTTTATTAAATTTTATTTTAATTTAAATTTTGTTTTATTTTATTTTATTTTATTTTGCTTTATTTATTTTATTTTATTTTATTTTATTTTACTTTATTTTGTTTTGTTTTTTTTATTTTATTTTATTTTATTTTATTTTATTTTATTTTATTTTATTTTATTTTATTTTATTTTATTTTATTTTATTTTATTTTATTTTATTTTATTTTATTTTATTTTATTTTATTTTATTTTATTTTATTTTATTTTATTTTATTTTATTTTATTTTATTTTATTTTATTTTATTTTATTTTATTTTATTTTATTTTATTTTATTTTATTTTATTTTATTTTATTTTATTTTATTTTATTTTATTTTATTTTATTTTATTTTATTTTATTTTATTTTATTTTATTTTATTTTATTTTATTTTATTTTATTTTATTTTATTTTATTTTATTTTATTTTATTTTATTTTATTTTATTTTATTTTATTTTATTTTATTTTATTTTATTTTATTTTATTTTATTTTATTTTATTTTATTTTATTTTATTTTATTTTATTTTATTTTATTTTATTTTATTTTATTTTATTTTATTTTATTTTATTTTATTTTATTTTATTTTATTTTATTTTATTTTATTTTATTTTATTTTATTTTATTTTATTTTATTTTATTTTATTTTATTTTATTTTATTTTATTTTATTTTATTTTATTTTATTTTATTTTATTTTATTTTATTTTATTTTATTTTATTTTATTTTATTTTATTTTATTTTATTTTATTTTATTTTATTTTATTTTATTTTATTTTATTTTATTTTATTTTATTTTATTTTATTTTATTTTATTTTATTTTATTTTATTTTATTTTATTTTATTTTATTTTATTTTATTTTATTTTATTTTATTTTATTTTATTTTATTTTATTTTATTTTATTTTATTTTATTTTATTTTATTTTATTTTATTTTATTTTATTTTATTTTATTTTATTTTATTTTATTTTATTTTATTTTATTTTATTTTATTTTATTTTATTTTATTTTATTTTATTTTATTTTATTTTATTTTATTTTATTTTATTTTATTTTATTTTATTTTATTTTATTTTATTTTATTTTATTTTATTTTATTTTATTTTATTTTATTTTATTTTATTTTATTTTATTTTTATTTTATTTTATTTTATTTTATTTTATTTTATTTTATTTTATTTTATTTTATTTTATTTTATTTTATTTTATTTTATTTTATTTTATCTTACTTTAATTTATTTCATTTTTGGGCCACCTTGTAACTATTTCCATACAAAAATATCACTGCTTGTTCCTCACTACTACTTGGCGACGACTGAACCCCCTCTAACTCATGCTTAAATGCATTTATTACCGTGTTTATAGCTGTATTTGTTATATGAGTTTATTGTTGCTATTTTGTAATTAAACACCAGCCGCCAAGCTGACTAAATATCTAACTAAATGGTGGCTCAAGATTTTAATATCTTTTTCTATGCACAAAGTCTAAGCCCTTATACTTATACACGCACACATTTGTAGATCTTATACTTATAGAATAATGCTTAACACCCCAATTTGAAAAGGTTTGCACTATAAACATACCGCATGCATATATATATGTACTTCATATGTATGTAAGCGTTTCCATTTCATAGCACCCACAATTTGTTTGACAGCTTTTGGCTCATATGCAAATAAGTCAAAATCGAAAAACGCATAAATTATGTTGACTTGACGTTTACGTTTGGATTTTATGCTACACATTACGTTTGTAAATTGCATACAATTACAAACAAACATAGATACACATGCAGTGGGTATACATATCTCTCATAGGTACTCATGCTAACAAGTGTTTGGACCAAGCTAACCTTAAACGCCACACTCCAACAAAGAAAGTCACAGTCCGATTCCTTTAGTCGAGCAAGTGTTGGTGTTGTTGTTTTCCTTGACACGTTTCTTGTTCTTTATTTTCAAACTAAAAAGCAGTTTGAAGGTGTGCAATGTCTCGATTAAGGTGTATAAGCAGTAAAGCAAATAAGGAAATGTTTTGGATGTTGAACAAAAGTAGAAGGAGCAGAAAGGTCGAATGTAAGCAAGGTAATGTCTTCGGAAGGAAGTGGTTAGTAAGCTTGACCGGTTTGTATATGAATTACTTCCCTTTTTTTCGTTGCGAGCTGTAGAGATTTGGTTTGCATATTTTGTGGCACCTATATCCTTATAATTGCTCGACTGAAATGTATATGTTAGTGTTGAAAATAAGGATTCAACCAAGCCATTAGCAGATACCTTACATAACCCTTCAGAAGCTTTTCTCTAAAATACTCCAATAGTTAACTTTTCATCATGAAGGCCGAAAATTTTCGAGAGCCTAAAACTAAAGCTCAGTTTTTAGGAGTCCTCCTTCCACTTCATAGCCTCGCGCCAGCAGTTAAAAAAACTTCCCAACTTCTTGTGGGTTCTAATCCACACATCATCCATCTTTAAGAAACCAACCAGCCAACAAGTGCCAAGTACTTTACACTTATGCATATGACATCATTTGGTAATTTTTGACAAATGACTATTGCGTGTGTAGGATTCTTATACAAGCCGTCAGCTTACACAAGAATAGAGCAAAATGCTTTTAAACATCGTCGCAAGACAAAAAAGTCGCATTTACATTTAGCCAAATGGTTAGTACCTACTCGCACTTAGTCAGCTAAAAAAAAGACCATTAAAAGTGTCGTCCTAGCAAGTGTCAATGGCAAAGTCAGCAAATTCCTATGGCGTGTGTTGCAACAAATGGTGTTTGAATGAAGAAACCAACGGCGGTGGAAGGAAGTGTTTGTGTGTGTGTGGTGCATGACAAGTTTTTCTTCTTATGCTGTCAAAAAATTAATTTCATACTTTAAAATTTCAATTTATTTTATGCGCTTGAACGCTTACCCCTTTCGTTGTTTGAATACATTTAGTATGTTGGCGCTACATTCATATTTATTTAGTTTGCCCGCTTTTGTTTCTTTATCATATAATTTTTCATGTGTGAAAGTTTTTCACATGTCTTACGCTCGAACTATTCAACATGTGTGTTAAACTTTAAATGCGTGTAGAACTTAAAGTTATGTACACTATGGATGGTAGTATCGAAAATTTCGGGATTGTTTATGTTTGTTATTTGTAGTTTGCTACGAATAACAAGAAATGAAGGCAGATAAATCAGATCCGTAATGGAATTCTGGTAGACTAAAAGAATACATAATAAAATACTTTATTTTATTTTATCGTAGTTCAATTTTTTATTTAATTTTTATTTTTTTTAATTTTTTTTTCAATTTTTTTTTTTTTTCAATTTTTAAATTCTTTTTTTATTTTATATTTTATTTTATTTTATTTTATTTTTATTTTATTTTTATTTTATGTTTATTTTATTTTTATTTTATTTTTATTTAATTTTTATTTTATTTTTATTTTATTTTTATTTTATGTTTATTTTATTTTTATTTTATTTTTATTTAATTTTTATTTTATTTTTATTTTATTTTTATTTTTATTTTATTTTTATTTTATTTTTATTTTATTTTTATTTTATTTTTATTTTATTTTTATTTTATTTTTATTTTATTTTTATTTTTATTTTTATTTTATTTTTATTTTATTTTATTTTTATTTTATTTTTATTTTATTTTTATTTTATTTTTATTTTATTTTTATTTTATTTTTATTTTATTTTATTTTTATTTTATTTTATTTTTATTTTATTTTATTTTATTTTTATTTTATTTTATTTCTATTTTATTTTATTTTTATTTTATTTTATTTTATTTTTATTTTATTTCCATTTTTTTTATTTTAATTTTATTTTATTTTAATTTTTTTTTAAATTTTATTTTATTTTTATTTTTTTTTAATTTTATTTTATTTTTATTTTTTTTTTAATTTTATTTTATTTTTATTTTTTTTTTTATTTTATTTTTATTATTTTTTTTTCTTTATTTTATTTATTTTTTTTTTTTTTAATTTATTTTATTTTATTTCCATTTTTTATTTTTATTTTATTTTATTTGTATTTATTTTTTTTTATTTTTTTTTAATTTTATTTAATTTTTATTCTTTTTTATTTTATTTTATTTTATTTTATTTTTATTTTTATTTTTATTTTTATTTTATTTTTATTTTTATTTTATTTTTATTTTATTTTTATTTTATTTTTATTTTATTTTTATTTTATTTTTATTTTATTTTTATTTTATTTTTATTTTATTTTTATTTTATTTTTATTTTTATTTTTATTTTATTTTATTTTTATTTTATTCCATTATCCGTAATGGTATTCTGACTATAGACTAAAAGAGTTCAGAAAAAAACACTACTGAGCCGTTAACAATGTTTTTTGGACCAAATTTGTTATATAGCCTTATTACGGTATTTCCTGAAAATATCCCGAAAATACCGGAATTGAAATATTAAAAAAAAAAAATGATCGCACTACTATAGGACGAAGCGTGTACTTGACTTCTGTCAACCAAGTGGGAGGTCTGTGTTGTGGGTATAACGAAAGCGCGTAAGCATGATATGAGATTGTGGCGCGTGACAAGTGTTTGCTGCTGTAATTAATTATGACATTACACAAGAAAAGATATGGAGAGAACTTGTAAATATGTAAGACAACAGGGCTCGTCCTTATATAGAAGGGTAAACTCTCCATCATCATTTCGCCCACCAAGCAAGGCCGGTAGTACTATTTGTGACGTTAGATGTTAAAAATGCGTCTAACTCTGCCAGGTGGGAAGACATTCTTGATGCATTAGAACGCTCCTTCATTGTCCCGATATACTCGTCAGATATATTGAGGGATTACTTAAGAGACCGCTGAAACGACGCAAGGCCAAAGCAAGGTGAAGCTAACAGGCTCGGCTCAGACTTTTGGAATGCTACTTATGACAGTCTTCTTCGAATGCAGATGCCAGAAAACACTTTTTAGTTGCTTTCGCAGACGACGTGGCTGCTATAATAACATCACGTAGCTGTGACCTGGCACAGCTTAAACAAATCCAAGTGATGCCTAGTGTAGACAAGTGGATGAATGAATGAATGATCCTAACGAATATAAGGATTCCCACAATCATTAACATGACTGTTGGGGATCCGCAGATAGAAACGCGTTGCTCTACGAAATATCTAGGCGTGAAGTTGGACCACAAGTTCACCTTCTCGGAGCACTTAAGAAGTTCCTGCGAGAAGGCTATGAAAACCATTGCAAGTCTGAGTCGGCTAATGGCAAACACAGGTGGACCAAAGTCATGCTGCCGAAGTTCGCCTCAGATTCTATACTGTTGTAGGGTGCAGAAGTCTGGGCGGATGCAATGAAATTTCGGAAGTACCAGGTCGCTATACCGCGGTTCAACGCAGAGGGGCCGTGAGAATCGCCTCAGCATACCACACTGTCTACGCAGATGCTGTTCTGGTCATTGCGGGGACCATACCGATATTAATCCCCAAACTGGAACCATGGCTGAATCGGCCTCATTGAGAATTCGACTTCTACCTGACTCAATTCTTAATCGGTCACGGTTGTTCCGTGAGTATCTCCACCGAATGGGCATACCCCGAACTGCACCTCCTGTGGAGCGATAGACGACGTTGGTACGCCACGAATGCGATCAATTTGCTCAAGAAAGAAGGCGGGTGGAAGACACAATTGGCGAGCTTTCCCGGACAGTGTCATTCGCAAGATGACCTGCGAAAATGCCAGATGAGATATAGTTAGGCGATACGCGAGAAACGTCCTCCTTGCGAAATGGGAAGACGGTTATCTAGCCAGTTAGCGTGAAGTAGCCACAGGGCTCACGTAACGCGCTTCCTTACCTGAAGTATTGCAAATTGCGGTCCCACGTAGGGAGAACGCGGGGACCGTGGGAGGTTAGGTTTTGGTGCGGTATACCTCAAGATAGTTGTTTTTCTTTTGGTTTGAGACCTAGGAGTTGATGGTAATGTATTTGGGGCCTCGATAAAATCAATGAAGCCAATGGTAGAACGAGTTCAGAGCTAGTAAGTGTAAAGGGTCATATTAGTGGAGCTCATGCAACTGTTAGGCTCATTGTCTTTTTGCACACACCGCGGCCAATGCAACTTGCCAACTCATCACACTCAGCCTATGGTATCATAACAATGTCATAGCCCCAAGTAAAAAATTGGGATTATTACACTACAGGGGGAGTGTTATATTGCTGCATCGCTGAATAGCTCATGGAATGCGAACACACAAAGTCTTTCCAGTCCAGAAGTTGTTGCTATTGGAAAAATTGGTAGCGGAGAAAGAGGGACCCCTTGGTTGAGAAAAAAGCAGGTCGAGGATAACTTGGCCTATTTAGTGTTTCCTTTTGGCATCAGTTATCTTCAAATTCTATAAACTCTAAAAAAGCTCGCAGAGTATGTTAGAGCCAGAGGCCTACCGTAGTTCTTAGCAAAAAATAAGATAAAAAGACATACATTTGGCCAAGCTTTGTTATTCACTCAGTATTTTTAAACTTTAATGAAAGGTGTATGCGAATTCTCAGCACTTCATTTAAAACCATTACATAACCGCCTTAACATCGCTTTAAGAAATTTTCCAACTATCGATTTTTCATTTTATTCTTATCCTTCAACCACTTTATATGACAGCTTCTCGTTCATTAATTTAAATGTAAATCTCTAACCTTGACTTTCAACTAAACATGTGCTTTTTTACACAAACTCTACACCCTACTAAAGCTTTGGGAAAACTTTTATCCATTTTGCACACGAACAAATGTAAGTATTTACCCCAGTTTTTCATAAAATTTTCCCATATAACTAAATGTAAGACCTTCACAAATTCATTATCAAGGACGCAATCAAAAGCGGGAACTAGCAAAAAAAAAAGAAAAGCTTCTACTCGTATTATGTATAGCAATTTAATCACTCAGCAACCTTGAGCGCTAATCGACACTGCTTTAAAACACACCCACAAATGCTTGTAGTAGCAGTTACTTACAGTTATTCCTACAACATGTTTGCGCTGTAGGGAGCGACATTTTGACACTAAGAGCTTACAATTGCATTGCATTAGATTTCCGCTTCCGCCAACTGTCACACTTGTAATCGCATTGGCTTGCAATGTACGCTGGTACGCTCAAGTTCCCTATCTGACCCTGAAATGTGACTTGCTGTTGGTAACAAGCATTCGAGATTTGTGAGTGAGTTTGCTTGAAAAATTGTGTTTGATACTAGTTTTTTGGGGGGAGAGAAGAAAAGAAAAATTGCAATGTTGCAACAATTGGACATCGTCAGCTGCAAGCTTTTTAGAAATATTTGTGATCGTAAACTCAGTACACAGCGCTTAAGAAAATACTGTGAACATTTTTTGAGTTGATTTATAAAATAGTTCTTGACAAGAATATTTGATATTTGAGCCTTTTTTCGGTTATCTCAACCCTTTCTTCTGTTTTCAAGATATTACTAAACTTTTTGGGGAAAATCCATTTGGCCTTCTCAACTTTTTTACATTGTTGGAAAGACGGTCTCAGAATTTGATTCCAATCGCCTTATTTCAGCTGAAAATGTATAGAATTTTCGTTTATGTACGACATTTTGAAATTCATTCTGGTATATGGCCATCTTGAAGCAAATTTTGAAATAGAAAGTTATTGAAAAAGAAATTTTAAACTATTCTTTTTGTTTTGATAGCTTTATACTAAGCTTTAGTAATGCGAAAACATTAAGCATGTATTACTTTTTTTCTGGAGCTCAAGGTTGCATTGGGGAGTGCAGTTACAATAGTTGTATTCAAGGTTGTGCCGCTTAGTGATATCAAAGCTCCATGAATCGATTTTATAAGGGAACTGTATCTGAGTTCCATGAGCGCTTCGTTCAAGTTGAAGGTGGTGGGTGTATTCAAGTATATACACGAACCCTTAGTGAGTAATTTTCGCAAGGAAACACAAATTTTATTTATGATATTTAATAAATCTTCAATAATCAAAAGTAAAGCGAATTATTTTGTTCATTGTGTTTAAAAGTGCTTTATAAATGTTGATATATAGATCTCCTACAAAGTGTTGTGCTAGAAATTTCTAAAGAGTAGCGCGAGATTAATCCTTTTGCGTAATGTATCACTACTAGTCTTAGAAAATATGTTGGAACAAGTCATTGCTTATTTGCCTAGCATACCTTTAGGCGCAAGAATTTAAACCCATGGGGTAGTCCTTCTGTGCCCATTTTTGTATAAAACCGGCAAAAAATGGGTTAAGTCTAGAACAAATCCGGCATGTTTGGGATTAGTCTAGGATGTGCCCGGAATGAGTCGCCAGGAAGTTTGCGATCTCTTCATATGTACTGGAGTGATCCATTTTTTTTTTTGAGCATGTCTTATTAACAGACTAATTGGTCCACTTCATTCCAAATGGCTATAATCGGGCATATCCCCTTTGTTCGACTATAGTTCACTGTAGACGAAAGAGATGAGTCGTGGATCACTCTCTTTAGAGATCAGTTGCACGATCTTTTGCAGGAACTGAGTAGTTATTGTATAAACAAGTTAGTGGAAATTCTGCTTTAAGCAATGGAAAGAGGTCATTATGAGATGAAAATACAGACACGCTTATTTCCATACTAATTTCCAACAAATTTTTTTGACAGTGCTCCCGAAAATATAACTAATATACCTTCCGATGACCTGGATCTCGCGTACAGGAAAAAGATTGACAAGTAAGAGCGAAGGGATTTGAAAGCCGTTAATAAAGATATCATTTTCAATAGTATGATTACCTAATCTAGCCGCGGTGTCCATGCTCGCTGAAATTCCAGCTTGAAAGCCGCTACAAGGATCAGGTAGTATGAAAAAAAATTGTAAAGTCTTTAAATGAAATTTTAAAGCCTTTAAATGAACCCCTCCTTCGACTTTATATGGTGTGATTCCATTAGTAGCGAAAAACCGATACGCACCCTAACAGTGCCCTGCTGAAAATATAAATATGTTCTAAAGTAGCTATCTCCAACTGTTGTGGTCACGCAATTATCTGTGCTTCCAGGAATAAAGTTTAATATTCCAGAATACTGCAGTATTCAGTAGGATGCCCCAACCGGACGATTCCTTAAAATTCTGGGCCGAGGTTGCCATTGCTCGGTACCTTGCCAGATCGGGAGTCATGATTTGCGGAATAATCTGGAGAGCTTCCCCATTTGAAGTCAAGCTACTTCTCAAACAGGCTTATGGAGTACTGAGCTAAGTTAAACGAACATTCCAGTAGCCGTATCTTCTTCCAGGTAATTTCAGTAACTTTATAGCGTAGCTAATAAAAATATAGGATGTTTTGGCTAGAAAGGACAGTCATGGGATATCTTTGTACATACTTTTTTAAGTCCTCTACAACTCAACCACAAACCGCTTGGCTGAGCCGAAAAAAAATCTCTTTCTTCTGATAGAAAATGTTTTCATTGTGATACCCATTTTCGAAGACCAGCACCAACAACATCACTCAAGCCACCTTATTGAGTACAACTCAAAACATTCACTCACCCGATAGAATTTAGAAAACCGCCCCTTAGCTTCGAAAAAGAGTTTTACTTTAATTTTTCTACTCGCATATTTTGCTTATGGCTTGGTGGAGAATATTTCGAATACCGAATTTCGAACTTCGAAGCCAAAGTAAAAGCGAGCTTCATATAAGCATGGAAAGTGAAAAACCAAAGTGGGGTAGGTTTTCTTACACCCAAATATTGAGCAACAATGAGAGAGTGTTTTAAATGTGAAAAGTGTTTACTCATTTTCAACTCAGCAAAATTGTAAATGCTCTCCTCACGTTTTCGACTATGTGAGTTTAGCGGTACGCTCTTTAACTCAATACGGCAACACTGCACTCTAGAAGATTTGAGCGTAAAGGTGATAAAGCACGCTTTCATATTTCTTGTTGATATCGTCGAGCTGACTAACGGTGATGTTGGTTGAGGTGGTGGTTTTCTTTACAACAAAATTAGTTTGTGTATATTTGTGCGTGTTGTTCGTGGTTTGGTGGTTTATGGTGTTTTGCACCACCTCTTTTCCACACAATTGACATGGGAGGGTGACTTTTATAAATTGAGCGCTTTGGCTTGACTAACTGGCTACTGTTGCTTGCTCCTGCCGCATATTTCAATAGAGTAAATTTTGTGTTGTTGTGGCATGCCGTGAAAGCAAACGACGAATGACAACTTTTATAAAAGTCACTGCTGCAAGGATAATGCAGTCAGTCGATATAAAGCTATTGCGACGTTAGCATACAACCTTGTAGCGCGGCAGGAATACAAAAGCCAATGAAAAAATTGTGGAAGTGTAGAAGCAACAAATTCACTTGAACTTGACGTAAATGAATCACGTGACTGTGGAAATATTAACAAAGTTTTTTGGCGCGAAATTTTTTGAAGGCGCTGGAAGTGGATACTTTTGAGAAGTCAAAGTTTTTTAAACTTTTATAAAGACTTCAAGTAATAGAGAAAGGCTTGTGAGCGGAATTTGAAAAAAAAAAATATTTAAAAAAACTTTGAAGAAAAAGTGTACTGAAAAACATAAATTTTTTTATGAAGGCTCGAAACAATAAAATATGTACTATATTTCAAGACTCGTCCCATAAGTGTGTGAAATAAATAAAAATAAAAAATATTTTAAAAAATTAGTATACTATTCAAGACTATAGTGAAATAAAATTTACAAAAAAAAAAAAAAAAATTTAACAATTTTTTTTAAAATCTATACTGAAATAGAATATAAAAATTAAAAAAAAAAATTAATAAAACTTGGATAAAACAAGTTTAAGAGACTTGAAGACTTAAGCAATTTTATGTCAACGGAATTAAAATTTGTAAAAAATTTACCAAAACAAATTTTTCCCATTACAAAAAAAGAAAAAAAAAAGAAAATTATCAGAACATTCAAATAAATTGAAAACAATTTTTAAAAAATATTTTAAAATATTATTTTTGAAAGTAAAAACCCAAGAAACTCACCAAGTGCAGACAGTTAAAAATATTGAAATAAAAACTGCGTATAAGGTTTTAAAATATTAAAATTAAAATAAATTGCAAAAGAAATATTAATAAAAAAATTTCGTAAAATAAAATTATGAAAATTTGAACAAACCTCAAAACAAAAATATTAAAAGCGACGAAGTAACAAAAAATGCAAAATTAAAATTTTGTTATAAAATTGCAAAATATTAAAAAATATATTAAATAATTATTTAAACGATTTTTTTAAATATTTAGCCAACTAAAAAAGAAATAAAATAATATTTGAAATCAATTCAAAAGACTTTCAATCAACACAACAATCATTATACCTTCATTATGGCCATCGCTTACTTTATACCCGATCAAACGAAATTACTGGCTGCCAGCTCCAACACAAATACTGGTAGCCAAACCAACGCAAACAACAACGGCAACAACAATCACGCAACAACAGCGGGCACAGCAGGCACTCAAGCTCATACGTTACCAACACCGACAACACACAATACAAGTGGCGAGCACTCTGGCAGCATCAATCATAATAATAATTTTCGCGCCAATATAACAATACCGTTAAGTGCGTACAGCGCCACAGCCTCACATTCGGATGTTGGTTGTTGGGATTTATTGACGCAAATATTTTGTCATGCATTACGCTTTTGTCATCAATCTGAACGTCATCATTCGGCCGTCATACAAATATCATTCGAAATAAGTAATAGTGGGACAAATGGTGATACTATAGTACAAGTGGGTGCGGCAGCGGCACCGGTGCAACAAACACAGCAGCAGGTTGAAGTAGGAAGTTCCAGTACAACGCACTCAATCGCTCCGTCGCTGGTGGTGCATCCAATGGCGGCGACTTCAACACGGTGTCCGTCCAATATACAGTCCCAGCATAATGTGAGTGAAGCGGCTAGTAGCGAACGTACAACGAGTGTGGGGCCTGTGGTGGCCAGTACTGCAGCGCATATGGGGACTAGTGTTGCTTCCACGGCGGCGACGGCGACGTCGATGAGCAGTAAAGACTTAGAGCCTGGCACACACAAACCGTCGGCAAAAAGAAATTAAAAATATTAAATAAACAAAATGAAGGCATAAAAGTAGTGAAAATCTATTTTAGCTCAGCCTTGCAAATGCATCGAAGCTCTGTCAGCCAAATATGACTTTCGGCAGCAACTCTTGTAAAAGACCATCATTAAGCTCAATCAAAGCGCAATGTGATTCCGAGGAAAGTGACGCATACTTTACGCATTTTTATTTTTAGTTATTATATGTTTAATTTTTTTTTATCTACTTATATGAAAATGTTAAAAAATAATAGAAAATCAAGAAAAAAACTGAAAAATATTAGCAAAAAACTCAAAAATTAATGATCATAACATTTCTAGCAAAAAAAAACTATTATTTTTTAAATATATTTTTTAAGTTTTTTTTTTTTTTTTGTTTTTCCAACTAATTTTTTTTTTTTTTTTTTTTGATATTTGCTGTATTTAATTTTTTTTTTTTGTAAAAATACTCGTAACTCACTTACTTCCTTTTGAAGACCACCAGTCTTCGATTTTTTTTTTGTTTTGTTTTTAAATTATTGTAATGCTAAACTAGTATTAATTTAATTTTAAGCAAATTGTGACAGTAACTTGTAGAAAGTTAGTGAAAAAAAACGAAAAATTATATGCGGTATTCTCTCTAAATATTTTTCATAAAAAATACAAGAAATGAAGACAGTAATGTAAAAATTGAAAAAAAAATTCAAAACACGTGTGTATTTTGTTTTTGCTGTAAAAAATTTTGACAAGAGTCTAGCAATTTTTTGTGTTATTTTTGAACAAAAAATTTTAAGAGAATACCCCAATAGCCAACTAAAGATATGAATTATTTTTATTGCATATATGAACGTCGAGTAAAAGTAAGGTTAAAAAGCAGTGTAATGGTTTCGGGTTGTAAATTTCATAAAGTAACAACAGTTCAAATATTTTATTATTTTTGAAGAAAATTTTGGTTTCAGCATTTTATATTTTTTGATGCTCCAATTTTTTTTTTTTGATTGATGTAAAAAGAAAGTATAATAGGGGTCTTCTCTCTACTATTTTTTTTTATAAAATTAAAAAAATTAACACACTATTGTCAAAATTTTGTTTCAGGCAACGTCAACAGTACCAAAAAATCATACATAATTTGATTTTGCACGAAAAAAATTTCGACAATAGTCTAGCAATTTCTTGTGTTATTTTTGAAAAAAAAAAAAAAAATTTAGTGAGAATACCCCTAATGATAATGTTAGAGCGCAATTTTGTGTGTAAAATTTTTGAAATATTTTTTTTTTAATACAGAAAAGTTGAAGTGAAATTGGACTTCATTAATGAACTCGTGAGAAAGCTATCGCTCTAAGCTGTACCGCAAAATTATTCCACAGTTCAAAGCTAGTTCACTTCTAGTTGGAAGCCCTACTAGTTCGTCTTCTATCTCTTTTACATGTAAGCAACTGGCGAATTTAACATGGCGATGTGCTAGGCGTTGGAAGTTGTACCCCATTGCGTTACATTTTTGACAGTTTCGAACTGGTAGAAAATGCGTCAGTTTGGATCTAGTTCGTTTATCGGTACTACTTCTATAGTTCTCAACCATTTCTAAATTACACAAATATATCTTGTTCTTTTATGGTCACAATTTCGTTGGTTCCAAACTAGACCAAACTCAACACATTTAACGTCATAGCTCCCCACATTTCACACAACATCAATCGCTGATTTCGAACTAGTGAAAATCTAGTCTTTATCACACTAGTTCTTATTAGCCACTTTATCTCTATGTAGTTCTGAACCAGAAATTCATGTCACTATAGTGACTGACCTCTTGCAGGGACAATACTGGGGCCCATCTCTCCGTAAATTATGAAACAAAGTCCAAATGCGCGACTTATCCTCAGATAACAAATACATAAAAGGTTTTTTGGCCAGTAGGTTGCGGTTTAATTTTTTTATCTTTATTGGATTCTTGTTGCACAGTGTAATCAATAAATTATTTATCAAAGAAATTTCACACACAAAATTGAAGCTCGAAGAACTATGAAGATATATCAATCACAGTTTTTTAGCTAATAACTGTACAACTAAAAAAATAAATTTCACTAACGCAATTAATCATTCAAATTTCACTACTACTAAATACATAAAATAACAAAACACAACTATAAATACCTACTTATATAAACCATTTAAATATAAGAACTCACAATTTCAGAACATGCATATGTAACTAAAGAACATACAAAAAATATACTGTCAATACTGAAATACTAAATGTCGAATTCTATACTAAACTTAACTAAAGTAAACTACAAAAAAAAAAAAGATACTACATACTTTAATTCTGATAAAGCGAAAAATCAGCTAGCAGTAAAACAATAATACAAATACAAATAGTACAGAAGTAATGAAATATACAAAGAGAAAAAGAACCAAAAATACAATACAATATAACAAAAGTAAAAAGAATTGTACAAACTATTTTTAAGCTGATCGTAATAACCGTTCAACCAAATAGAACTTACATACAAATTAAGATTAATAAAAAGGCAAGCATGAATAAACAAATAACGATAAGTTAAAATCAGAAAACAAAAGAAATACAACACTCACAAAACAAACGAAGCAAATATACTGAATATACAGAAAGTTTTTTAAAAATCTTAGATATACCTAAATAGTTATAAATCAAATATTAAATTACCACTATAATACAGAACTAAACAATTTACCGCCGAATAAAGAGCATTTGTAACTATTTATAAGTGAAAGCAATTTATTTTTGGCTATAAATAAATATTTTTGGAAAATTTTAAATTTAGTTATTCTTTAGACACATATTTTTTGGCTTAACTCTTCAAGTACTAAATAAATTATTTTAGCAAAATTATCTGTTAAATCAAATACCAGTGGAAGGTTAAACTCAATTTTAGTTTAATGATTTACAATTACAAAAAATTATAATTAGATACAACTAAAAGCATTGTAAATTTATGTATTCATAATATTTATGCAATAATTAAGTTTGCGTACAAAAAATTACCGATAATTAATATTTTCATAAATAAAACATAAAATTTTTGATAAGAATTAAAATTGGTGGTGTTTTTATTATGTACATATACCAAATGACTTAGCAATAAAACCATAAAAAAATTTGGAAGCTCAACGGTTTCAATCGTTTAATGAGATCCCGGCGCAGTTGGCAGATACTGGACGTTTTTGAACAAATTTTCTTCAAATAAACTATATACCCGATCCTCCTTATGTTAAACATATTTTGGAGCCACAGAATAAACAGAGACATCATCCACTCCTCCGTTGGAATCTAAATACATATGTATGGCGCTCAATACGTTAACCGAACCACCTAAATATTTCATGGCTTTCGATTTGAATAAAAGTTGGTGAAAGTGATCCGCTATACACAGAAAAAAATGGCACTGATAAAATCAACAATCTCGTACTGTTGTCCTGAGGTTGACCAAATTCTGTTGAATTGACCAAATTTTGGTTATTTCAACGCATTTTTTTGTTGAAGTAACTGCATTCAACTGTTGATTGAACAGTCATAGATCTGTCAATTTTTAATTAACAAAATTTCAGGGACGGAAAATAAAAGTTATTTTTTTTTATCTCACAAAACTCCGGGATTAGATATTGTTCCTGAAGAAAATTATTAAGTTTTTTGTCATCCCAGCACTTCCAGGATCAAAATCCTGGCCGCAATTAATTTTCATGGCTTTTTTGAAAAAAGTTCGATAGTAATTTAAAAATCCGGACTTTTATTTTTTCTCGCCAGCAATAAAAGTTATCTTTGTTACCTTTTATTTTTTAAGGACAGAATAAAAGTCCTCTCAAATATCTTCCAAACCGCTTCTCCAAATAAAAAAAATTCTTATCATATGAAAGAGGAAGATATTTGAGAGGATTTTTATTCTGTCCTTAAAAATGACAAATATAACTTTTATTGCTGGCGAGAAAAAATAAAAATCCGGGTTGTCCGATTATTTTTGTCCGGACAAGAGTAAAAGTCCAGAAATAACTTTTTTCTCTGGACTTTTATTTTAAAAGGAATAAAAGTCGCGGTCCCTGCAAAATTTGGTAAAACTGAAAAAATTTTTGTTGATCAAACTAAATTTTGTGTTAAAATAACAACTTCTTCTAGTTAAATCAACAGCGAAGGTACTGTCATTTAAAAAACAACAAACTTCTGCAGTGAAACCAAATGCGAATCATTACTGCAATTGGCATCATGGTCAGAGCCCGTGGTTGCGCGTTTAATAGCCCTGAGTTGTCGGTGAAGTCACAAAATAAGAACTATAAAAAATAATTTTTTTATTTGTCTTTTTTTTAATTATTTTGGTGTTAAAATAAAACTTATTTTAGTTATCTATATATAAAAAAAATTATATTGACTTCACCGAGAATCGATCTCAGAACACCTAAAAAAACAATTTTTTTTTGTTAAAACAACAGCTTAACGACTACGACCCAGAGAAGGGAAGAAAGACCACGTCCTTGCACTATGCTTCTTATTACACTTCACTCAGAGCCAGCAACTTCCGATGTCGCCATGAGAATCCTGCTCCAATCCCGCCTGTTTATATGTATTACTGGTTTGCCTCCTAGTTAAACTTATCAAACCTGCTTCGATGGCCGCTGGAAAGACATTATTAAGCACTCATTCGATGTACAGAAAGGCCTCAAGCACGAGCTGCTTGTGTTCGAAAGACTCTTATATTTTGTTGTTGTTGTTTTTAACGCCAAAAACATTCCCTGAAGGTTTTGGGGAGTGATTTCAAAATTAGCAGCCCTTGGTCGGTATGAACCCGGTACGCTACGGGACTCCCTTGCTCTACTACCCGACTGTCGTGGTAGCGATCAACCATCGAGTTGACACGTCATTATTTATGTGCATATTAGTCGACTCTTATGAACGGCATGCCTACCTCTGGCATATTCTAAGCGTTAACCCGCAGGGGCATAAGTTGCTCTGCCTTAGAAGTAAGCATGCTTTAATTGTAATTGTAAAACGTAGACGGCCAAAATCGCCTAGGCAGTTAAAGGATATTTTAAGTAAGAAAAAGTTGCAATAAAAATTGTTTATTGTAATTGCAAAAGCTCCAATTACAAAATTTTAATTGTAATACTTGTGACAGAGGTGGGGTAAGCAAGAGCACAACTCTGAGGACAACCTGAATCCCAATAGATATTAAGGGGACAACCTCTTACGTCTATGGCAGGGGTCTCAATACCTGGACACAGAAATCCAAAGAGAAAAAAGCCGCAACTGAGCTTCTTAAAGAATTAACGATCGCGATGGCAACTACGGGTCGGACCACCTCTCAAGACACCTTTTCCCGTCACCCTGCGCACTGCTATAAAAGACGGGCCGCAAATGGTCCTAAAGAAATATGAGGGAATATAGCGGGACACGTTGTGTTCGAATGCCAGCAATGTGGTCATTGACTGGAAGAACATTGCAAAACACTGGAAAACCTAAGAGGATTGTCCGTATGCTGCGGATCATAAAGTCGTCCTTTCGACCCAAGACTGGAGTGTCAGTCTGGTAAAGGATGCGATAGGGCCTAAAAGGCAGGTGGTCTCGACTCTAAATACAGAGGCTCTCGAACTCCAGAAACAGCAATAGAGGAGTAAATTACGGCATGTGTGAAGTCGTGATCCGGGCACAGCGCGCTACCATTTTGGCTGCTTCCGTGGACTTAATAAGAAAATAACTTGCTTTTTTAAAGTAAATTTTTTTGATTAGTTTCAGTGAAAATTGATTAAATTTACAAATTTAATTTTAATTTAGATTGATAAGATATTTTTCTAGATTTCAGAAAAATATTTTTCTCGGTGTATATGGAACCTGCAACCAATACAAAATCCCCAGAGATATCTATAGTTGTACAGGAGCTATACCATCAAGTCCAGGTGAGTTTCGGACTTAAACGATGTAATGGCTAATCCAAACTAATTTTCCTCCAGAGAGAAACCATCCAAA
>CAXKVI010000002.1:147859937-147862437 GCA_964058755.1 Campiglossa producta | reverse complement strand
TTATTTAATTTTATTTTATTTCACTATTTTATTTTATTTTATTTGTTTATTTTTTCACATCATTTTATTTTATTTTATTTTATTTTATTTGTTTATTTTTTCACGTAATTTTTTTTGTTTAATTTTATTTTATTTTATTTTATTTTATTTTATTTTATTTTATTTTATTTTATTTTATTTTATTTTATTTTATTTTATTTTATTTTATTTTATTTTATTTTATTTTATTTCATTATATTTTATTTTATTTTATTTTATTTTATTTTATTTTATTTTATTTTATTTTATTTTATTTTATTTTATTTTATTTTATTTTATTTTATTTTATTTTATTTTATTTTATTTTATTTTATTTTATTTTATTTTATTTTATTTTATTTTGTGTTATTTTATTTTATTTTATTTTTATTTTTTTTTTATTTTTTTTATTTTTTTTTTATTTTATTTTATTTTATTTTATTTTATTTTATTTTATTTTACTTTATTTTATTTTATTTTATTTTATTTTATTTTATTTTATTTCATCCTTTTTTTGTTTTATTTTTTTTATATTTTATTTAATTTAATTTTTATTTTCTATTTTATTTTATTTTTTATTTAATTTTATTTTAGTTTATTTTTTTTTTTTAATTTAACTTAATTTAAAATTTTTAGTTTTTTATAGTTTGTATTGTGTTTTGTATTTTATTTTATTTTTTATTTAATTTAATTTTTTTATTTCATTTCTTTTTTACTTTATTTTATTTCATCTTTTTTATTTCATATTATTTGGTTTTATTTTTTTAACTTTATTTCTATTTTTTACATTTTTTTACATTTTTTTTTTTATTTTATTTTTTTAATTACTTTTTAAGTGCGACAGAAATATGTACCTATTTTCATTATTTGATGTTCAGTCAACTTCTAGAGGACTACCAGTGGATACTTTTTTAATTATCTCGACTCATAACACTTGCTCACATTAAAGGAGATTGAAATCCATCGGCACTGCAATATAATCCATTCTTCCCAAATTACTTCCTGTTTTTAACTTAATGACTTAAAGGTATTAAGAGCTCAATGGACTAACCTAAGGAGGATAACTCAAATACAAGGTATTTGGCAAGATAATTGCGTTTCCCATTCGAACTAATAATGGTGCAACTGCCTGGACATTGTCAACGCCAACGTCACCCATCACTGCCAACCCCATCACGGCCAACGCCATCTAATTAATTGGCTTGCATTGAATGCAAATTAATGCAACTAACCAACCAACCAGCTGACCGACGGACCAACATTTTCCGACACTGCAAGTGTATACAACGTTGTCACCAATGCATTTTTCGCACTTAGCAAAAACAACAACGCATTCAAAAATTTTAGACATCGAACCGTAAATCACCTCAAAAGAACCCCACTGCATCGTGTTGAAAGCAAAGTGTTGAACGATTGACAAGCGAATGCTGCTCATATATTTTCTCAAGCTTTAAACTAATGTGCTTTGGATGTGCAACTCAAACTCTACTGTCATTTCAAGCAGGCGTTGTTCTTGTTGTTGTTGCAAATTGTGTGACGACTGCATTATCTTAATTAAACTGCAAAAAGGCATTAAACGTAAAATGCAAATCGCAGACAAAATCACCAAGCAAAAAATATACTCGTATCATGGGTTGACTAAGAATTCTAACTAAATTTGTTTGGTTCGATGTGTGATGGTACAGTTGCTTTGGAGTATGAACAGATTTTTCAAAAATTAATTCTCCACAGAAATTGGCTAGAAATATGCTCTATATCGTTTAATTTCAAATGGGTCGGAGAGGTTCCGTCCTGTTTGATGGTAAGTAGCTATGCCCGATTAATACTAATATCTGTCCTGATGGACGACAATTAGAGGTGGTCTTAATCGGAGGTGCAAGCAAGTAAGCAGGGTGACAAGGTTCTTAATCGTTCTGCCGCCCGAGCCGTCATTTCACCGAAAAGGGAGTACTAGGTGTCTGCTGAGAAAGATGTTCGCCGGATTTCAGGCTAGAACTCTTTGACAAAGGAGAAGGTACAATACAACAAATCTCTCAACGCTCGTTTGCGGATATAGAACTGCAGTACGCCCAAGATGAAGATGCCAGTGACGCCAATGGAACCAGCAGAAATACTGGACACGCTCCAGAGATTCCACCTCTGTGTTCGGCACAAATAAAAAAGCTATAAATATAGATAAGATGGAAAGGGCAACCATACAGATTGCCCTACTTCTAGGTTAAGTGAGTCTTAAAGCCCTGCTTCCGTTAACCTGGCGTCTCTTGGGACCTGGATGACCCCACAGTGATGATATAATGTATGACGTCTGGAAACTTAACCTTGTTGTTGTTGTTGTAGCGAGGCGTAGTCCTGCCAAAATGTCAGGACCATCCCGAGTGTATTGCTCTTGGCCGGGTCGATATAAGAAAACGGTCCGGGTCGTTTCGGCACGATGGGTACAGCACAAGTATTGGTACCGTTCTCGTAAAACCGGTCGTACAAG
>CAXKVI010000002.1:147847437-147854937 GCA_964058755.1 Campiglossa producta | reverse complement strand
TTGCATTTGCGCTTTCATTATCTTTTTAACTTTCTTTATTTGCATTTTCAGTTTTTTTTCTTTTTTTTTGATAATCGTGGTTATGATGACTTGACATTTACTTCATAATTGTTTTACCGCTATGATACAAATTTGTTTCATTTCTATTTGCAAATGTTCAACCTTTAGCCCTTTAAAATTGTTTAACCCTTTCATTGTCGCTCTTTAGTTGTTGAAATATCAACATATTGTCTATGTGGCATGATAACCCATTCTTGGAACTCATTGCATTGCTCACTTGGGCATTGAAAAGCGTAAACTCATATTTGTTGACATATTGACTTTTGATTTTATCGGTGCACCCTTTTTCAATGGATTGGAAATAGCTTTATACGGCAAAGTAGCTAAATAGCCGTTTCTGGGCTCAAAAGGCCAATAACACAAAAGTTCAAGTACCACCCAATAAGAGGTCTTCAGCTATTTTCTCAAGGACGGTATACGAGCAAAAGCATATCTCCAGATCAATGGAAGGCAGGTATAAATATTTGGCCTATGCAGGAAACCAACCAAGCCAATCTGCCCTCCCCTTCTTTGTTTTAAAAACTATGGGATACCCTATTGATTTATACATGCATAGTAGGAGTCCTCAGAGACGATTTTCAGCTTGCAGCATGTTCTTTGGAAGGCACGGTCTTCTGAAACGGCTCTTCATTCGGTCATTAGACTTATAGCGAGGGGTCTATCCAGTATAAGATATCAAAGTTGCTTCCAGTAATCGAAATCCGCCATTGAACCATGGTTGTAGTGCCGACTTTGGCAGGATGGTAACAGTGGATTGGGGAGCATTGAAAAAATAGAAGGCCTAGAAATAGTGCGCTACAAATAATGTTACATTCTTGGCCTCAAGTGATAAGTGTTATACTAAGCTGACGGCCTGGTAACCCTTGTTAAAGAAAAGTTACTGGTTACCCTCGCAGACGTTTAAAGACTATCGCCTTTTCTGTCAGGGCACCTCGGAAGGGAATTAGGATAAGAAAAGACAAGAAATTGATCAGACTCAATTTTTTTTAGTAAAAGCTAGGTTTTTTGTTGTTGTTATAAAAACAAGGAAGCCAGAACTCTCCTGAGAAAATGTTGCCCAATATCTATCATATTTACCTTCGAATTCTTCCATAGAAGGTGCGAACAAGTCAAAATTGGACAGTTTGTGAGAGATTCAAACCGAGAAGAATTGGAAGTGTGAGTGCCGTCGCTCACCAGCAAGCATCGAAGCTACAGCAACATTCATTGATTGGTCAGTGCCATCATAGCTCTCTCAGAAGCGCAGGAACAATTTCATTGTTCGAGAGGCCAAGCAAAGAGCGTAATAATCTGTGTGAATTTAGTTCTCAAATTTACGACAATTGTCCCAATAGGTGTCCACTAGGGTGGATCAACAAAAAAGTTTTTCCAGTCCACCCCTAGGATTAAAGATATTTTGAAGGCGATCCCAAAAAAAAAAATTTTTTTACCACGCCCCCCGATGGGCTTTTTACTTTTTTTGACACGACGTCGCCATTTTAAGTCCGATTTTAATGAGCCGTACACATATGATGTGTTAAAACGAGATACCGACAGTCACTACTAGAATTTGAACACCTGTGTACGGCTCATTAAAATCGGACTTAAAATGGCGACATAGTGTTAAAAATAGTAATCAGCCCATCGTGGGGCGTGGCAAAAAAAAATTTTTCTTGGGATCGCCTTCAAAATATCTTTAATCCTAGGGGTGGACTGGAAAAACTTTTTTTTTGTATGGGGACCAATACGCCTTAGTGTCCACGCCTGTAAGCAAATACTGATCGACAACCGTTACCATAACGTGGCCGTAGCCGTATTGTGAACATGGCCATTACCGTACTGTTACTTTTATTGTAAACTAAAAGAACATCCATTACTGTAACCGTTACCATAACCACAATCAAAGCTGATATCATAACTATAGACGTAACTGTAACTATTTGTAAAGGTAGGTCTTAACTGTAACTATTGGTCTAAGGAAGAGATATTCTGCGAAAGAATGTGATCTACCTAGGTATTCTTCTTATAAGAGTTCGCCTAACATTACATGAAACATTTTCGATTTGCATACATGAACCAAACAAGTGTCGCTGAAACTAGCGTGACTTCAATTCTTGAACACTAAATTAATTTCCATAATTATTTGTCCACATTTAAAAACTTTTAAATTCCATGAATACCTCACACATCACAATGACAAACATCTTCGGCTGCACCTTCGGACAGTGGCCCGCTGCACAGCTGGTGTCTAATGTTGCGCGCAATTATTGTGAATGATGATGATGATGAACTACAGGGCGGTCGAGGGTGCAGCAGATGATGATGGCGTAAAAAGTACATTGAGTTCATAAAACAAAGTGGCACTGATTTAATGACCAACTCACAAAACTAAGCGAAGGAGGCAAAAAAGAAGCAAAAAAATATATGCGGCAAGGAATCCAAGCTAGAAATGCGAATACAATAAAAAATGTACAAATAATGAAAGTCTAACGATTACTAAATGGATATAGAGTGAAACAACAACAAACAAAAAAAAGTAAGGAAGTATAAGTTCGGGTAAACCGAACATTAAATACGTAACGGTAGTTTTCATATGATTTTCGAAATATGCCATCCCGTAGGTGGGCGTGGTTGGAAAGCGATTTCGTTCAATTACATCAGGTATATTCCCTATTATGCTAGTATACCTTGTACCAATTTCATTGTTCTACCGTAATCAGTTTAAAAGTTATGACCTGTGAAATTTTCAAATATGCCTCTCTGAAAAGTGGGCGGTGCCACGCCTACTTTTAAAAATATATCCATTCTACCAAAATATTTAATTTTAGCCATTTCCCTTACCGAATTATGTCAATTTAGGTGATTTCGAAGTTTTCGATAACGAAAGTGGGCGTGGCTATCATCCGATTTCGCCCATTTTCAATAGCAACCTACCTTGGCCCAGATAGTAACCTATATACAAAATTTCATGTAAATATCTCAATTTTTACTCAAGTTATCGTGTACCTACACGGAGAGACGGACGGACGGACATGCCTTTTTTTCAACTTAAGAACTTTCTTATATGGAACTCTATATCTATCTCGATTATTTTGTGCCGTTACGTGGTACCGTTATGTGGACTAAATTATAATACCCTTGTACTAGTACTAGTATGCTGGGTATAAAAAAATAGGAAAATAAACTTGACGAATGGATATAAGAAGAATACAAATTTTATATGAAACGAAATACGAAAAAAACGCATCCAAAAAAAATCAGAAAAAAAAAACAACTGAGAACAATGCATTGACGCAAAAGAAGTAGAAATATTTTCAATTTCGTTAATGACCCAAACGTTGCACTGCAATTTATACTACTTGCAACAGACACACAGACACACATACATGCAAGCATTTACACTAATAGGTAGGAGGTGGTTGGATGCATTCCTTGCTGAGGTCACCAAGGGCCACAGACACGTCTAAAGACAAATAATGGCACAGCAGGACATTGACAATTGGGCGATGAGGCAAAGTCGATTTTGGAAGGCAACGTCAGCATTCACTTTGCCAGCGATATCGGGTAATTGACTTTTGTTTCGGTTGCATGCAACATCGAAGTAGTGCAATTGCTCAAATGCTGTCACTTGGTGTGTTGCCGCTTACTGCCTTTGCTGCTGCTGCTGTTGCTTTGGCTATTACTGATGTTGCATGTTGCAGTACAACACATTGCTCAATTAATCATAAAACGTTGAAAAGGCGTAGTGCAATCACACCAACAACAACAACAACAACAGCAACGTGTGTAAGACAATGCCATCAATTGCACGTTGCATGCCACAACAAAAGGGCACACACACACGCAAGTAGCGGCGGAAAAAAAGTAGTAAAGCAATTGAAAGACATTTGAAAAGAAATGACAGCGTATGTAAAGCAAATGAGTTTGGGAACGAGCTGCACACAATTTCCGTTTTTTGTTTGCGTTTTTTCTTACAAATTTCTTCTGCACAATGAAAATTTATATGCTTTGTTAAATTTTTTATTTAAAGTTGCTTTGGAAGAGGGCGTTGCTTACATCAAGCAAATATCATTTTGGGATGCATCTTTTCCATCAAACGTGAAATATATTAAAAGCTAACAATAAATATCAGTAATTGTTGGTCCAATGTTGGCAATGAATGATAGCACTCATTATGTTTTACACTAACAATGTTCAACTAATTTATTTTTGTCTCCGTTGTTTGATTTTGTAAATAAATCATTAATTTTATTTATAAGAGTATGGATATGGATAGAAGGTAAAGAAAGTGTAAAATGTTTATTTGTAAGTCTTCATATATGTAATATCGTAGCTCCCAGCGAAGACGAACACGGTTGAGTTTTCTGCGTCGAAGTCTAACACACTTCAGTTTTCTGCGTCGAAGACTAACACACTTCGTTCTCTGCGTCGAAGACTAACATACTTCAGTTTTCTGCGTGGAACAAGTGTGTTAGTCTTCGACGCAGAGTACGAACCGTGTTAGTTTTCCACGCTAACTGAACCGTATTAGTCTTCGCTGGGAGCGACGATATGTATGATTCGGCTAGGCGATTTTGGCCGTCCAACATGTTCCGCCAGTCGGTTCTTTGTTGAGCCAACTGGCGCCATTTGGAGCATAGGCCGGCAAATACATTCCTGGGAGGAAAATACTAATGCTTTAACATAGACAGAGCTCTCTCCGTGCCGACCACTGATTTGGAGACACTGCGTGTTCTCATATATCCCTTCAATTGGTCCTGCCATCGGAGTGGTGGTCTCTCTCTTCCTCTAATTCCATCGGCGAGTGCCGATAAAAATAACTTCTGGACCGGAGCGTCTTCGATCATTAGCACCACGTATCCTAGTCAGCGGTGCTGCTGGGTTTTAGTTCGGTGATTTATGTCGACATCTGTGTAAAGCTTATACAGCTCATCATTATATCTTCTGCGGTACTCGCCGTCGCCAACTTTTAGAACAATTTATCTCTCGAATACCCCCAGGCATAGGTTACATATATGTATATTCGTAGCACACAATCTGCTGGCGCTATATCGTCCAGATAAAAATTATGCTGAACTGACCTACAATCTCATCAATACATGGTGTCTTCAATGAAATGATAATGGGAAATAAACGAAAAGAAAATTTTGCTGTAAAAATAAGTTTAAAAACAATTTTTCAGAGTTTAAACACTTTTTCAGAGTTCTTAAATTTCCTTCACAGGTATTTTCAACGCTCAACTTAGGTATCTAACATTATGCAAACAAGGAAAATCCTATTCCTTAACCATAGTAAATTTCAGTCGCCGTGGTGTTGTTGTTGTTGTAGCGAGGTGTAGCCCTGCCTAAATGTCAGACAGGGTCACCCCGAGTGTATTGCTCTTGGCCGGGCGATATCAGAAAACGGCCCGGGGCCTTTCGGCACGATGGGTACAGCACAAGTACTGACTGGTACCGTTCTCGTAGAACCGGCAATACAAGAAACTAGCCGTGTAGGCCATGTAGGTCATTTAGCGTTACCCAGGGTGCACCAATGGGGAGGCGACCTACTCTTACGGTAGTGTAGCGGTAGTGTATTCGGCCCACTACACCAAGTATTCGGGTATCGAAACCCGAAAAAAGAGGGCCGCCCTCGGCAGTGGTTTGGCAAAATTTCCGAGTGTATTTCTTCCATGAAAAGTATCGCAGCAAAAATTCATCTGCTTTGCAGGCGCCTTTCGGAGTCAGCAAAAGCCTGTAGGGCCCGCCAATTTATAAGAACCCCCTCAAAAGTTGCACACCAAAAGCTGGCAGACAAGCTGAGCAAAAAAGCTATCTATTGATGCAGCATCAAGTGTTATTTTATGCTTGCGCGACGTGGTAAAGTTCAATCCTAATTCAGAAATGCCTACAAGTTTTTATGAATAAATGCCTGCGCCGAATTCTGAAAGTTCGCTGGCCGGAAACAATATCAAAAGACGACTTATGGTTTCGCCAAAAGCTGCTACAGAAATAACCAAGCGAAGGTGGTCGTGTGTTGGGTCAGAAGACCCTCACTAAGTATAGCCCGACAAGCATTGCATTGGAGTCCATAGGGAAGTCGACGACCTGGTGTACCAGCGAAAACTTGGCTCAGAAATGTGGACAAAGAATTAGAAGATGCAGGATACACATGAAATGATGTCACGTGAATTGCACCAAACAGAATACGATTCAAGTCGGTGATCGAGGCCCTATGCGCCAATAGGATTTAAGGAAAATAATGATGATGATGATGCAACATTAAGTGTTATTATTTTCCTGGCAGCGCCTTTATCTCAACTCCTGTGCAGTGCTCACCAAGTAAGACAAAAATCAAACCCACTGCCTTTTTCAACTATCTGCTTTGGCTTCTTCTTTTGCTAATTTGTGACTCTTAAGTTGAAAATCCATAGATATCCATTGCATTTCTTCATTACATTTCTAATTAACCACATCAAAAACTTGACCACACCCACAAATCAAACATCAAATACTTTTCACTGTAATAACGTCCATACAAACGCAAGCTACAAACGAGGCACTTCAAAACTTAATTAAAGCCTACTTCGAGGCGTTGCAACTCGGTACGTCACAACTGTAAATAAAAGTACTTTGTGTAGATTTTGCAAAACACATTGCCTGAGGTTCGCATACATATACATATTTACGTGTATCTGGTCATATCCCAACAAACATTTTTAGCTAATTTCAATTTGAGCTACATTTGAGAACCAATCATACTGCATGATTGGCAATTCTGAACAAATATTTCAATGAGAGCAAGTGGATTCCATTTCGATCCACTTCGCTCAGTTTAGGAAAATTTTGAGAATTCTCCATTTGAAAATAAAGGAAAATTAAATATTAAAAAGGTGACTTTTAGTTTGAAAATGCTATCAACGGTTATTTCAGGTATGCTTGAAAACGAAGGACTTAAATTTGAGATTATGATTGATTCTCAAATGCATCTAAAATTGAGATTTGCTAAAAATGTTTGTTGTGTTAATCACTTAATGAACTTTCTATACGTTGCACATAAACCTTACTGTGAAGAGTTGACGTGACACATGCCGCATAATCGATAAGGCCTTTTGGTCGGATAAATGAAATTCTTCTGTGTTCCCTACGCGTTGACAGGCAAAATTACTACAAAGAGTTGTCGTCATTAGGCACAACTCGAGTGTTTTTGTTTTCATTATTAGCACTGTTACATACAATGTATAAACGTGCGTGCTCTCCTATGATCTTTCGGAATTGCTCTAATGAAATTTCTTTGAAATGTGATTTCCTTAAATTCAATACTGCCGCTTACTTTCGCTTTTAATCAATGCCGCTTGTCCATCAATGCCGCTTGTCCATCAAGCAGTCAGTCCACTTTGCCTAATGTCTACTTTCAGCCATAATTTCTTCTTCTTCTTCTTCTGCAATTGGCTTCTTAATTTCCTTTGTGCTCATATTGCGT
>CAXKVI010000002.1:147824937-147842437 GCA_964058755.1 Campiglossa producta | reverse complement strand
TTACCAAATGAAAGGTGTTGATGACAGTTTTAGCAGGGAGTGGTTCTAAGTCCCATGCCAGAACCCGTTTGGCAAATGTCGACCAAAAATTTAGACCAGGGGATGAATTCTGGTTCTATGAAATGATAACGTGAAAAGAATTTGTATGAATTTGAAGTCTCTTTTCACAAATTTTGTATGAAAATTCTTTTCATTTTATAATTTCATAAAACACGAATTTGCCTCCAGGTGTGACCCTAGTTTAAAAAAGTTTTAGTAGAGGATGGTTTTTAGTCCCATATGGGAACCCGTTGCCGACATATCCACTAAAATGTGGACCATGTGTGACCGACATATTGACCTAAATGTGGACCAGGTTTGACTCAAAGAATGGCTGTACGAAATGGATATCAAATAAAAGCCGTTTGCGTGGCTCTTAACAGGCAGGGGTTCGTTTCCCAAATATCGATTAAAATGTGGATCAAGTGTGGGTCGAGAAAGTGTTTGTACGATGTTGGTATCAAAAAAAACGGGTGAATATTTTAAAAGTGAGTATTTCCCTGTCCCATGTACGATCCCATTTCCGAAATATCGACCAAAATGACCCTACAAACTGTTTTGACAATATGGGTACCAAATGAAAGATGTTGCTGAGAGTTTTATCAGGGTTGGAACATATGTGACACTGGAAGCTTGCGAGAAATTTTTACAAAATGGTTTTCGGGAAAACTTAGCTTTTCATGCTGGATATCTCTAAAGGGTTCAATACAATTCTTAGAGAAATACTTACTTACTTTTTAAGGCTCAATATCTCTAAAAATGTTCATCGCACCTACCTGGGTAGGTATGGAGATATACGATACCATTACCACTCTAACAAAAAAGTTCGAGATATGGGAAGAGGGGATGTGGTAAAATACGTGGTAAATGTGGGAAATAAGTGCGTAAACGGGAGTTTGGGAAATGAACTCATCAAAAATCCATTTGTGGAGAACGAAGTCTGCGGGGTCAGCTAGTCTTCTATGCGAACTTTGTCACTAAAATCCATCTGTGTAGTGCATTCTTAGTTTGCTTGAGGATGACTTATATAACAATAAATACTAATCGATAAAGTGGGCGTGGCACCTACAACACAAATCGTAGAATATCGAAAATGGGTAAAGAGTAAAATGAGTCTAACATCTAACACTTGCAGAAAAGTATTTACAGGCTACCAGCGTTCAGCTTGCTATTGCCGTGAGAAACTCGTTTCCCGAGCTAGTGTAATTTGCACTTGGGTATAGTAAATGTCTCAAGTGTCCCTCTAAATCAAAACTGACTGACAGCTAAAACGTAAGCAATTGCAATATTTTCTCACACTGCAGTTAATACGAACTAATTTTCGGATTCGAAGTCGATGAATGTCTGCAATGAAGGTCATCAATCAATTTATTTCAAGTGGGAACAAATCAAGTCAAAATATGTTTGAAAATGTCAAAATTTTATTGCTGTAAAATTGTATTGCGCAACAAAAAATTAACAGTAAACTATTGTTGTATGCAACGATTTCACAGTTATTGCATTTCAGCAGTATTGCAATGTGTCAAAATGCAACGTCGAGTCAAAACAAAAAAAAAGTAGTAAAAAAATATCGTAAGAAATATTATTCCCAAGACACTTGAAATTTTTGAATGGTTTACTTAAAGAATGAAATGTTTACATTTTGTTTGCAAAAGATTTTGAAAGTTTTGAAAAGGCGCTAACAATGCGGACAAGCAATAAAAATGCAATAAAAATCATTGAAGGAAATGCGCTTTCGAAATACAATAAAATAAAAGGTGGAAATATTTTGAAAGCGGCAATTGAACGAAAAATCGATGGCACAAAACAAAACAGCAAAGGGACCTCAAAGAAAAGCAAAAAAAAAATAAAGGAAACGTATAAAAAATTTTAAAAATAGTAAAAAAATACAACAACAAGTATAACAATAACTAAGTCAGCACAATAAAAACACATTTAAAATCAACAAATTAAATAAGCAGCACCCAAGTATTCCCTTTTTTTGGTTCTTGTCGCTCTGGAAAAAGGGTTGCTTTTGCCTTGGCACCCCTTGAAAACTAAACCGATTATTTGAAATCGAAACTCAGTTGTTGATTTATGTTGGTTTGCACGTATTGTTGCTGCTTGTTTTTTTTTGTGTACTTTTCAGTTTGTTATATCGATTGTTAATTTTTGTTGTGCTGCAACCAATAAATGCCACTTTTTTAAGTCGTTTTAGTTTAAAATTCAAGTGCCACAGCCACGCCACTCATCACTACCCTCATTTTTTTCTGCGCCGCTGTTGCTTGGTGTTTTTTTATACCCAACCGTGAGGTTGATTGTTGGGCAAAGCGCAAATTTGATACTACTAACTACTCTTGAAACCATCGTTGGATGTTCTGTTGTTCTTACTATCGGAAATTTCTGTATGATATTCTGGTTCGGAAAATTTCTTTACTTGATTTGTTAAGCAGGGTCAACTTTCTCTTCCTATCGTAAGTTGATTGCTTTCTTGTCCATAGTATGTACTCCATACACTTCCTCGTTTATCATAGCCTTCTAAAATTTTCTAAGAAGATACCTACTAGACGATTTTGACATGTAGTCGTTGCGGGAAAACCCTTGACCTGATATAATGGTCAGTTTGGAGACGATTTTGTAGAGCTAGATAGACCAAGTCCTGCACAGTTCTGCCGCCCCGTTAAGATGATCTCCAAACATTATAGCCTACCTCGAAATTCAGAATAGGCACATCTTTTAGACCTTTAATTGGGTACCCTGCTTCGTGTTACAGCACTAAAAGAGTCAAGTGTTACAATTGAACCTGGTGCAGATATGTTAACTCTCAAAAACTACTTCATCGTCATTAGCTTCTTCAACTGCTATTGGAGCATAGGGCTTCATGAACTACACCTTTCCTTAATTGCCGTCCTTGCAGACCCTACCTTTTCAGGCTCGATGGGATTTTTGATTCTTCAAGGACATGAAAAAAAGCACGTTAAAAGCTATCGATGGTTCAAGTGCCTAGTTAATATTAGCACATATTGGCTTTGTGCGCCTCACCTGCCAAGGAAAGGATAGGTATACGAGATTTGATATGACTTTCTTTGATTTTCAGGATTCTATAGTTCACAGCACTCTTTGCTGTGTCCATATTTCAGAGGTACCTACACAATAGAAAACGTCAAAATTTTGGTCCTCTCGGTGGATTTCTGAAAATTGAATTGGTTTATCGATATGCGGTATTGAATTCGGCCGGCCTACCTATCAAGAAGACTTATAAAATCTGTTAATCCCAGTATCTGCAGAATTTCTATATGTTGAAAGGGCTTGGTGTATATGATCCACAAGCTCAATTAAAAAATATCACAACTGGGTATAGAATGTTCTGTTGCACCCGAACTCTGTGCTTTTTTGGGAATTGTATTTAATATAAAAATCAACACTTTGCTGCCACAAAATGCGGCGTGAATAAAGACCATATACAGGCCATACTATATTATCCTCGGGTAAGGGTATGTAAGTTATATAACCCTTTCAAGCAAGGAAACAGTCAACATACGCGCTTTACTTACAATGCATAGAAGCGCTAACTGCCCGAAACGTATATAAATCATTTCTCTTCGATTAATTCGCTTGCTGACATGTGTGAGTTAGCAAATAGCAATAGCAACAACAAACGGCAAGCAAATTACATATGAACACTGCAGGAAATTCAACTAGTTCCAAACTACTTACCTTGAAACTAGTAAGCAGTCTAAACGAAAGTATTCTGTAACTGTTTTTTCCCGGTTGCTTGGTATTTTTAACTTTACTCCACAGTTATCAGATTTCGAGCAGAGTTTTTGCTTTAGCGAAATATTTCAGAGTAGCACCAATGCCAGTGCTTTCTGGTGCTGCAGACCTTACCTTATAAAATATATTAGTCTTGAGGCGGTTATACGCTGAGCGAGACATAGAGTTACCACAGTTACTCATTAGAGCTGATGACTTATTATAACTAGTCAGGCACAAGTGGATTGAAAAATTCAGGGATCTGTTGAATTTCCGACCCTATTCTGGGCTTCCAAAGACCAAGTACAACTTAAGGCTGGTTTTTATTAGGTTAAATGGTGTCAAATTTAATCGACTCTATCGAGATTTTGTCGCCTATTTCGATAAACTTGATGGAATTTGCAAAATTGAAAACCAGTCCTTATGGAGCTTAAGGTATTGGGTAAAGCATTACTTTGCTTTCCAAAGCAAATGTAGCGATATACTGCTGAATTTCGTTCAGTACGTAGCTAGTCGAATATACAATTCGCAAAGGGTTTATAAATACTTGTACTTAAGTATTAAATATTTAAACATGCATCGGTATCGCTGCTCCACCGTCCTCCAGTCATAGCTTTCTTTTAGAGATCTTTTGCTGCTGTTATGGTAACAGAACTTCGCCCCACGCCTATTTAAGGGTCCATCCTCATTTGTTGTATCGAAATTCCAAAAGGCTGTTCAAATGTTATGCAACAAAGAGATTTTGCTGTCCGAAGGCTTAAACTGTATAAAAATTAGTTAATGTTTAATAGTAACCATGCCGATCTTGAGTCAGAGTCATTCCTGCCTTCCTGGAAAGCTCGCGTTCTTATTAAGATACGAAAAGTCCTTTTGTCTTCTAAGAGTATTTAAAGGAAGGTACAATGTAGCTTACCGACTCCGTCTGGCTTTTATCGAGGGTCTGCCATCTTATGCCGAATCTTGCTACAGTACTTAGGCAGTTGTTTCTATCTATGGCATGTGTATTTTGACAGCAATGTTTCCTTAGTAGAGGATTTTGTTCGAAGCCTTGTAATTTGCTAGCAAAAAAGGATATCCCTAGGTCGAGCTCTCATTAACTTTCTTTTATGAAAAACCTTTTGTCGATTATAGTCCAATATAGTCGAACCTCTATTGCATTCTCCTCATCGTTGTTTTGGTTTTTAGCGAAAAATACCCGGTACTCCGTTGTGGAAGTTGCCCGACTGTCGCGATTTGGTATGACCAAAGCAACCTTCTAGATCACCTCGCCCTCTCCTCCTTCCCCTTTCCGTAAGGAAGAAGAAAGTTGTTACGGCAGGCATGCCTTACAGCGGGTATATTGAAAGGCCCTGGCCCGATAGCGATGTTCTCTTCGTGAACTCATCAAGTACCATTATTTAAATTCTTTCAGTAATCCATTGAAGCCAGTGAATATGGATTTGGAATTGTATTTGGAGTATGTAATATTCTGTGTCTTTTCCGACTAGTTCAGTTACCTTTTGAAAGCACAAGTGCTTTTGCTGGCTGTTTGATGGCAGGGTATGTACATACACGTCAGGATATAACAATTTTGTTCAAATAATGACATCGATGCTTGCCAATCTCATACGCCGTTTCCGTTTCTTTAGGAAACACACCGAGACAACTACAGTTGTTAATGCTTTAGTCCTGCTGCTCATCAGTGGCATATTTTGGTCGCTTAGTAGTGCTCCGCTTTGTAATGGCGTAGAAAATTGTTTTTTATGACTTCTTTTAATTTCATAAATAAATATCTATTCTCTTCGTTGTATACTTTTTTGTTCTCAACACTTTCAGTCTTTTTATAAAGCAGACTCCAGAAGGAACCCTTTCCTTTTGAGGCGGTATTTATTTGTAATGCACTAATAAATTAAAAATTTTCACATGTGACACTCATGTGTGTCTGTCCGAGAGTATGAGTGTATGTAGAGTTTATGCTTTTAAGTAAGTTTAAAATTTGTTGCACGCGCGTTCCAGCGGAAAATCGAAATATGTACGTAATCCTTTTTACAATGCTTAAGTACTTATGCTTTTTTTACAACTCTAAACATTTATTTTACAACACCCATGCGTGTTTACAGTTATTTATGTTATTTCCACTCCATTGAAGTTTAGCGTTGTTAATTTTCCCAAACCTCCTTCTTTACATCATCTTACCCTTATTCTTGCCGTTTTTGCTATCAAATTGCCCTCTTCACTAATCTATTGAATGAAAAATTTGTTATTTTGATTTTTAGAAATTGCCAATTCAAATCAATATTGTTTGCAAAATTTGTAATTCTTTAGTGTTGTTAAGTTTGAAGAAATTTTTATTGTAATCGTTTATTTTTTGTCGTCCTAGATTTATCAAAGCGCTTGTGTTGGAATAATTGAGACACGCCTCTTTATCCCAAAGGGTTGGGTAGATGTTCTGAAGATGAATGTTGAGCAGATTTATATTAACAAAATAACCTAACGACGAAAACGAACAATGGGACTATAAGTATTTCTCACTCATTACGTACGGATATAATGCCTATGCCTGCCAGAGAGCCCACCACTAATTACCTATGTATCTTCTCTTTCCTGACGGTTGGAGGGATGACATGACCTAGAAGGCTGCACTGGTCACACCAAATAGCTCCCGATACAGTCGGACAGTACCGCAAGGGAGTACCGGATGTTGTTTTAGCGAGGAGTAGCCCTGTCCAAATGTCAGAAAGCGTCACCCCGAGTGTATTGCTCTTGGCCGGGTCGATATAAGAAAACGGCCCGTGTCGTTTCGGCTCTCCCAAACCTTCGGGGACTGATGTGATAGTCCTTTGCCGGATATGAATGCGGCACGTTCCGGTGAATAGCACGTTGTGGTACTAGCCCGACTGTTTTGGGAACGATTTCATTGAACCCGTAGCCGGAGTCGAAGTGGATTTTAGTCGCCGCTTACGACAGACATACCTACCTCGGACATATTCTAAACCCCTAACCCGCAGGGGTAACAATGAAAATGTTAAGCTATAGATGATTAAGCATCTTCATAGTGATACCGCTTAACTTGTCGCCCAGCGCGATGTCCACTTTATCCTTGTATTTTGTAGGACAACGGTAAAAGCAATAATTTGCTTCACTGTCGTAGAGGTTGCTTGTCTCTATATGTTTTTTCCACTGGGCCAGTTTATGGATATTCGTCCCACCTTGGAGTACATCCGGTGGAGTGGATGGAGCAGCAAAAGAGTTCTCTATGAATGTCGTAAAGCTGTCTTCATTCGCCTGAGTAAAGTTCGATTGTGATAATTATTGGGAGATGAATGAGTATCGGTTGCCAATATCTTCACCAACTATGCCACGTAGTGCGATTGTACAAAGATGCTCTGACCAACGCGATGTTACTCTCGACGCGCGATTTTTTTTTTAATAAATTTACAAAAGAGAGGGTGGATGATGTGCTTTTTTATGTAACTGCCAAACTCGGCAATGCTGTTAAGAGACAATGAATAATGCTCATGATGGCTATCAATATTTACCAAGATATTTCCTAATACTGTATTTCTTATCTCAAAAGTCATTATTAAAATTTGTATTTTTAAGTCAATTTTAAAAATATGTCACTATTTCACGAAAACAAACCTTGTGTGATGTGGGAGTAAATGACACTTTATACCCCAGAGAGTATTTGAGCCCACAATTGCTTTTTTTCTACTCCATTACAGAATCACATTTTTTTTCTCGATATCCTTATCAAAAAAATTGAGACAATAAAAAATGTGGGTACATTTGAAAAAAATAAATAAATCTGTTGGTCGTGGGTACAATCGTTGTTAAAAAAATATCAACCTACTCGTACACTCATCATAATTTAGTTTACGACAGTGCACTACCACAGATCTAAAGCAGTTATTGTAAAATATTGCCAATATTTTTATTTATTTGCCTGCCGTGCACTTTCTACAATCTGTAGACAATCTTTAAATATTTGCTAACTGATGTGCTTGCCTTTCTTTGGTTTTTTATCATTTTTGTCAAAACAATTTAGCTAATATTGTTATTATTATTGGCATAATGTAATTTTTGTTGCCTGATAAGCAACCTTTGTTTTTTTGGCTGGCAAATTTTTTGTACGTGCTCGTGAAGCCAATGTAGGCTTATATGAGTGTCTGGGTCTGACACAATTTCTGGGGTGCTTCGTTGTGCGGCGGGGTGTCGTTTTTTTTTGTTTTTGCGCACATTGAGTGTTATTTATTTGTGATGTGATTTGCTTAATGTGTATTCGGGTTAGGGGTTAATTTTGGCAAGCTTTATTTTTTTTTTTTGTGAGGTCCTTCGCGGAGTATATGAAAACATTTTTGGCGGAGATAAACAACATAAAAATTTACTAAAATTGTTTCCTAGCCACTCATCGCTATAGAAAAACTAACAGAGCTCGTCGCTCCCAACGAAGACTAGCACACTTCAGTTCGCTGCGTCGAAGACTAACACACTTCGTTCTCTGCGTCGAAGACTAACACAGTTCGCATAGAACTGAACTGTGTTAGTTTTCGACGCAGAGAACGAAGTGTGTTAGTCTTCGACGCAGAGAACGAACGGTGTTAGTCTTCCACGCTAACTGAACCGTATTAATCTTCGTTGGGAGCTACGAGCTCAGGTCAACCTCACTAAAAAAGAGCTCCAAAGACATGGCTTCCTTAATTTAAATACTTAAGGAAAAGTCTTTAAATTGAAAAAAAAACTTTAAATACTTAAGGAAAAGTCGTTAAATTGAGGAAAAAAGGCTTTAAATTGAAGAATATTTTACTTAGTTTAAAGAAGCGATGTCTTTGGAGCCAAAATAAGGAAATTTTTTTCTGAGTGCTCCATATATTTTGCTAAACACCATAGGGGCCTTCTGCTTCCTCCGCCAGGTATAGTATCGATAGGAACACTTTCTAAAGTTGATTTACATAGTTTTATTAAGGTCATCAGAATGGGTAAGTGGTTCTGCCTGGCAGAGAAAAACTCCATCATATATTCTACCACAGAATTAAGTCAAATTTCACAAAGTTTCCATGCAGGTGCACTTTTCCACAAACAGATACGCCAATCTATCCTGATCTAACTGATTTCAAAACGTCAACTCACATATGTAACTACATATGACATGACATCGACGACGAGAACAAAAGCATTGATGATGGTGATAAATAGGAAGGAACTAAAATGTATTGTACTTCCGTTTTTCGAAAATTTATTAGGTCTAACAAATCAAGTTAGCTATGCTCACTTAACACAAATGTGGATACAAAAAAGGATATTTGAAGAGTATTTGAAAAAAAAAAAAGTTATTAGTCAAAAGAGAGGGTGGGGAGAGATGTTAAATCAAACTGTGTGTTTGTTTGAATGTTTGTAGCTTAAATGGAATGTGTGAGTGTGTGTCAGTGTAAAATATTAAAAGAGCAAAAGACCTCATAATTTAAAACATTATCGTAAATTCTTCGTAATAGCAGCAGATCGCCATGACAAACAAAATAGATAAGATACACTCAAACAAAAAACACCGTCAACAATCAAATGTGTGCGTGAGAGTTTGTGTGCATGTGTTTGATATTTATGAGAGCAAACGGTCAGTCACATCAAAATAACATTAAAACCGCATACATGAAGTGTGATTAGAGGAGATAGATGTAAAGGTAGGCAATTGACAGTTAAGTGAAAGAATACAGTGATGGGCAATAAAATAGAAGCATTATTACTTTTAAAGTATTCGGACATCTAATAAATATGAGCTTAACAGCCCTCCATGAAACAACTTTTATGAAGAAGACGCCGGTATTGAACCTCACGGTGAGCTGAACATGTGAAATCGCTGGGTCATCACTATTCACTGAATAAACTTTCATCCGATGCTTAAAATATTTTGTTTGATTCACTCGAAACGTTCAACGTTCTTTAGACCTTTCCGAAAAATACAGGCAATCTGTAGAGCAAGTAGTCGCCACGGAGAATGGCCTCTATTTCTAAAGATATCAGTTTTCGACTACCAGAAAAATAACCGCCGACCAATGCTAACGCGCGTATGCCTGTCGTGAAAGGGTCAATGAAATCGTTGCCAAGGCAGTCGGGCTAGTACCACAAGGTGCTATTCACCGAAACGTGCCGGATTCATATCCGGCAAAAGACTGTCAACATCAGTATAACCTTGTTATGAGTGGATGCTCCGTTTAGGCCGGGCAAAGTACTGTTAAAACAACAAAAACACAGCACCGACCTTTTCCTCGATTACAAATTCTCCAGAAGGATACCTGAGAAGCAACACTCTAGATTCTCGACTCTTACTCCATAGGTGGAACCAGCCGGCCTAACTAAGTTTGCATCTGAGCTTTGCTGAGAGCGTGGATCAACTGCTATCAAAGGCACCCCCACTATCTTTGTTTGTGATTAAAAAGTCCTTTACGAGATATCAAAACGTGAGTTGTTGGACCGACAGCTGGAACGAGTTAACGACCATCCCCGCACGCGATATTTAGTACTGATTCTATTCTACTGTACGCCACTGTATGCCACACATTTCGTGTTCATATATTTAAGGTGCTTCATAATGAAATTAAGGGTTGTCCAGCTACTGTATTTAAAACCCCATTCCACCCTTTAAAAATCGACTATAGCTATTTGATGGGGGAGTTCTTTGAGTGTACTTTTCATGCACAAACACAAAAATTGTAAGTCCAAAGAATATGAGCAAAAAAAAACAACATAACGCACATCAAACACGCATTAGCTTAAAAGATCCATTGAGATTGTCTATAGACCACATCCGGTCCAAGAGCGGGTGAATGGGCAGGATTACAGCTAAATAGTAGGTAAAAGTGAACTTGAGAAGGGCACTTATGAGTGACAATATGTGAGCATTCATAGATGTGTGTGCGTTTCTTTGAATTGCAATAAGGATTTTTAAAATGCTCATATGCTTGAATGTGTAACTGATTTAATGGGCCAGTTTTGCTGGACAATAGATTTCTTTTGTCTGTTGACAGACAAAAAAATATATAAAATGAAATTCAAAAGCGTTATTCGTATTTAAAGGATCATAGCGTCACTCTAAAGCGGATATCATTAGGCATTTATTTAATGTGAACAATGCATTGACATGGACAAAGTATGGGGGCATGGATGTGTGACAAAAGATACAAATGATAACAAATACAACAAACAGCAACAATGGCAAATAAAACGCTTTTTGAAAAGCGGAAATCATAAACTTGTTTGACGGTGAACTTTTTTTCAATTCGTATTTAAAGTGTTGGACAAAAGGACAGTAACAGTTTTATGCTGGCGAGTAAGTGATATGGCAGGGATATGTTAGTTTTTGATATCGAGAAGGGTGGAGAGGTGTGAAGAGCATTTGAAACTAAGTAAAATAGAAATGCTTTTAGCATCAATACGCGATTATTTCTATATCATCATTCATTGCAGATTAGCGAATAGGTGGATTTGAACTTTGAGCACGACAGTTATGACCTTATTAACGGATATAACTGGTGCAGCTCATTCTTCAATGCATGCAAGGACCATATGCTTCGGTCCCATAATGCTCCCGAATACTCCAAGGACCGTCTCATTTTATTCCCACACTTGATTTCGAGTCATACTAAATAAAGATAGGTATATTGAAAGACTTATAGATCTTGATTTTTGTTCAAAGGAAGAGAACTTGACTTCTTAGTTTAAAGTAAGACTAACTGGATACCAATTTTAGGCCACTGGCTTCTGGAGATTGAAATGTATGTCCACAAATATCACGGGAAGGGCTAAAGCGATTTGAATCAAATTTGGCATATAATAGTATTCTTCCTTCCAAGCCTGTAGACTTGGGGGGCATCCATAAATCACGTTATCAACTTTTGGGAATATTAAAACCTCACTCCAACAATAGAATTTTATAGCAGTAACTCCCCCTCCCCCCTCCTCCATACAAAAATCACAATCAAATCAAAATCAAATTGTAGGTATACTGAGAAATTTCTTTATTTCCTTTATCTCTTTAAACAAAAAAAAATTGTAAATTAAAAATTACAAATATAAAGCAAGATAAATTTCATTTTAATAATAATTCGATAGTATTCCACCCGAAAACTTGTAAGTTCTCTCGAAAATCAAGTGATAATATTAACTACCCCCTTTCTCCCATACGTGATCAAAAGTGAAACTTTCCATATCCCACCTCCGCCCTAAACTGGTCACGTGATTTATGGACGCCCCCTTGGGTGCTGCCACTTCGGACGCCCTACAGGGTTACCTATCTCTATTTTCTTTAATATTGAGCCGGATATGCCAATTTGGGTATAAAAGGCTAGGTACTTTGGGCGTTTGCCAAAGGAGATATTTTCAGGCAGGGTTGCCACGTAATCTTTTTTTTTTCGTATATCGACCAATATATCGTAAACGAGTGATGTGATTTGGATAAAATTTGGAATATACATAGTTCCAAGTTTCTACTTTGCTACTGCCACTTCGGGCGGCTTACAGGGTTGCCGCTTGTATCAAGTTTTTTCTAAGTAAAACTATGCCAGCTTTTATATTTAATACCTGGGTGACCGAGCTTGCTCGGTGCTATTGATTTAGCGCAAACTTTGCTTACCTAAAATGATCCCAAAATGACCCTAAAATAGTCCCAAAATAATTCTAAAATGATCCCAAAACGACCTCAAAAAGACACTTAAATGTTCACAAATTGATTCGAAATTAAACCCAAAACGACCCAAAAATGATACCAAAATGCCCTTATAATGATCAAAAAATGATTCCAAAATTACCCCAAAAAACCCATAAATGTACACAAAATGATCCGAAAATTACACCAAATTATTCAAAAATAATCTCTAAAATAATCCCAAAATAGTCCTAAAACGACCGCAAAAAGACCCTCAAATATTCCCAAAATGATCCAAAATTAAACCAAAAATGTTCCCAAAATCATCCAAAAATGATCCCCCAAAATTACTCTAAAATTATACAAAAATGACTCCAAAATGATTTCATAATAGCCCCAAATTATCAGAAAGTGATCCAAAAATGATCCTAAAATAATCCAAATATGATCCCAAAAATATACAAAAAAAAATACGATAAATGGTAACCCTGGGCGGCAACCTTTCATTTGAAACCCATATTGGCATATCTCACTCCATAATTTAAAAAAAATAGATAGGTGGCAACCCTGTACAACCCCCAATAATACTATCTCCATGCCTAATTTCATCCCAAACGGAGAAGCTTTTCCTGAGATCGTACCGGATATACAAATATGCTTCGGTATGGTGGCAACCCTAGGTGCCAATCCTAGGTGGCAACCCTATTTGAAAATATTAAATAGTTTTCTGGTGCTATGTTGGAGGCGATGACCACCGATAAATCCAACCAAAAATTTTCGAATCCGTCTAGAAACCTTTTTCAAAATGATTTTGATGTTGAACTTTAAACTGAAAAAAATCAAGCAGCACAGCACGAATTGAATAAAAACTCAAATGGGATCTACCCAAAAACCAATAACACTGTGTCTTAATTACGTAATTCGCTAACATAACAATGTAGGTACATATCGATTTGCTTAGGTATATCCCACAAAAATGGTAACAGTAATAAATTAAATTTTGAAATTATATAATTTTAAAACCTCACATATAAATTGTTTCAAAAGCATTTGCCACTACAACCCCATCCACAATTACTTACACCCAATTGAATCGAATTGTGCAAAGTGAAAAATGTCATTTTAAATTGTTTGAATTTGGCAATTTCGATGGTTTTGAAGTATCGAACATTTAGCAATTTATGCGTTACATGGGTAATAACACGTACCTACATAAGGCACGAATTGGTTACGCCTACAGGCAGCGTCACATTTTTTTGTGTGTTCGCAATCCTTTTTCGCGCACTCTCTTTTTCCAACACAGCTTTTTTTCTTGATTGCGATTTTCAGGTTTTTTTATTTTTTGTGAAAGGGTTAACACAAGCTTTACGGATTTCCGCTAATGTCTGTTACGTGGCACATTATCAAGTGATCTCGTTTCATGTAATAATTTTTGCTTGGCATCTAAAAAGCCTGTTTGCGACACGCGCGTGTAAATTTTTAAAGTACTTTCGCGAAAGTGATAATTTGTAATTTATTATTATGGCAAATCAATGAACTAAAATTTTGCTGAACTGTAACAGTTGAAGAGGGCATTAATAATGAAAGGGTTACTCCAGCTTTTTAGAGGGAAAACTCGGCTCTCTATAAAGTGGGTGTTTCAGCACAATTGAGTTAGTTGCCTGAATTTATGGTTTTTTCAGGGTTCGGAAACATTCACTCTCCTTCACTCGCATTCACGAACCTGAAGATAGAAAAAAATTGCATTCGTGTTCGTGAATAAGAACGAATCAAAAAATCCACACCGTTTACACTATTCAATGCTTGTACATATATATTTCTTGTCATATGGTCAAGGTTACCTTTCTAAGGCGGGGAAGTTCCCTCATGTATTTCCCAAGGATTTTAGTTCTCGTTTCCTTTAATAACGGTGGAGCGCCTGATTGCCTGAAGGTTTCCTAGGGAGCGTTTTTCGGCATCGCAACATGCTTATTGCAAAGGCAGATCAACTGAAACAGCGCTTCATTTCGCTGTAAAACTAATAGAAGGTGTAAGAGTAGGTCGCCTCCCCGTTGGTGCACCCTGGGTAACGATAAATGACCTACAAGGCCTACATGGCTATTTTTTCGTATTGCAATAAATGCGAGGTCAACCTGTCTGACATTTGGGCAGGGCTGCACCTCGTTACAAAAACAACAACAGGCGTTCTTCCAGCAAAGAGTTCGTGCTGGTGGCCTTTCCTGGACATCGAGGGAGTGTTCAACAATGTTTTGCCTTCTGTCATCGTATGGTTCTTAGCAAGTCTGTGAGTTGAGTCAAGTTTGATAGAATTTATCAACAGATTCAATTGTGGCGGGATTGTTAGGGCGGATAGCGGAGGTGTTCTTCACGTCTCTGGGTCGTAGTAGTCAACGGCTTGCTCCATGGCCTCGATGGTAGGGTTTGTCAAGTGATAGCCTATGCTGACGACCTAGCATTTCCTTGTCAGGGGAGGTATGTTCTGTAAGGGTATCTGGGTATGGTGACGGAGTGGTCCGAATCCTGTGGACTTGTCCTCTACACGAAAAGGTATAAGATTGACGATTTTGTACTACTCTTTTGGGGGAGTTTCGTTGGTGCTTTCTGAAAAGGTTAACTAGCTAGGGGTTATTCTGGATAGGAAGCTGCCCTGTAAGCTGAATGTAGAGGGTCGGGCTAGGAAAGCTTCAGTCGCTTTGAATTGCTGCAGGGGGGCTATTGACAAACGATGGGGTCTCTCTCCAAGTGTGGTTTATTGGTTGTAGATCTGAGATGGTGGTGAAACATATTATATTTTATGGGATAGTGGTCTGGTGGGGCGTACAGCTGTTCCCCTAGTGGGATAGCTACCATCTAACATAACTTAACCTAATATATACGCGCTATGGCATTTTTGTTTTGGTTTTGTATTGAAACATTAAAGCTCGTGTGTGCGGAAACCTTCTGCGAATATGCCACACAAACTATGTATTCAGTAAACGATAAGAAGAACGTTTATGAAGAAGAGGGACAAGAAGTACGTTCTTAAATATATTCGAGAATGAATTTGTGAATGATTCGCGAATGCATTCATTAATGTTCATGTTCGTGAATGCGAATGCACGGTATGCTAAGGAGATGAGCCTCAAGCATTCCATTCAGAGGTACACTGGAAGGATTTCTAAAGAAAAAATAAGTTTACATACTTGCGTCTGCCATCAACAAACAAAGTTGTGAGCCGACCACTCGTGGACCGACCCCTCCCGATCCTGACAGTTTCGGAATAAGGAACTTGTAGGTATTCGCCATCGTGGGAGCATCAGTGCAATCGCACAATGTTCTATTATGACTCCTGTAAGTACTCTCACGTCAGATTTTTCTAGTTTGAGAATAAAAAGATTTTTTCTTTGCTATCTTTACATGGCCATGCTTCTCTAAAACTTCGCAGTACTCCCGGTACTTCGTCACCGTAAAAGTATGGTACCGGATTCTTCTTAGGATATTTCCCAACGGAGTTGTTCGCATCTTGTTTGCCCATTTCGAAGTCCTTCTGGGGACTTATTAGAGCGAAATGTGGAGATGAACCAGATCTTTTAGCGAAGTTTGTCTGAATGAAACACATTCATTGAGAGAAGAAGTTTTTAACTATTTACCATCGGCTTCGTGCAGACCCTTTGTGCAAAAGCCCGTTTTATTTTAGGCTGAGTAAAATAATGAAATCCTGTCATGCAATGAATGCATCAAATTGACTTAAATTTCGATTTGTCATACTATTATGATTAAATATAAATACTAATTTGCATACTCGTATGACCGCCCAGCTCTACGTTCCCACCTTAGAATACTAATTTCTTTATACTCGAACATATGAATAAAATCGAACAATCAATCAAAACATGAATTTGAATGTCCTTAATACCATTAAAATAAAAACAGATAAACGATATGAATCTTTAATAGCGTCAAAGAGATGAACAAGAGAAGGATAGCAAATACTAGCCCAAAACATAAGTCCTTTATTTTTCGAATCAACTCAAATAGAAATTTCATTGCAAAAAATGCTGTTGAATAATTCAAAGCAATTGTGATAGAGGTGTGAATAACAGTCACGTAACGGTAAAGTTGTTTGTACAAGCAGAAGAGAAAAAAATGCTGCATGCCACAAGTCAGAGGCTTTGAAAAATATTCATTCAAAAAAATCTCCATACAAAAGTGAAAATTGCATCAAACGAAGGTGTAAAAACCAGATTGGCATTGTGTGTGTATAGTGTTGGCCCAATGAAAGGGTAGTTTTTCAAATACTTTTTTTGTTCTACACGCTATCCTAGCCGAATTTTATCTGTTTTGTAGAACTTTTTCTTTGTATTTTTCAAGCCAATCGATTTGAATTTGAATTTCACTGACGCGGTTTTGACTGTGGCTTAAATGCTTAATTTAAATGCATAAGTTTGTGATTGGTTTTAGATGAGTTGAATTGGTTGATATTTTTGGATGGTTAGATTAGCTCTTTTTCATTTGTTACGCAACTTGTTTGGCTTTTTTCTTTAGGTTTGATGGCGCATTTGTTGTTGACAGAGATTGATGATGTTGGCTGATGCAAATGAACACGTGTTTTCGTTTTATTTTACCTAAGTGAAATACAACAATAAACATTAACGTGATTTAGAAATTAAAACGAAAATATAAACAGATGAATTGGACCTAAGGCATATCTAGAGGGTGGTTAGGTTAGGTTCAAAGGGCTGCCGCAGAGGCACACTTAGTCCAGTTTTAAAAGGACTGTTGTAATACCACCAACACTAGAAAAGTCAGTACAGGGACCCGGCCATATGGAAAATCCCCGTGTCCTCGGGATTCTCCACATAGCTGTTTAGGAGTGTAAACTGACGCCGTTACTCCTTCTCGAACCATTTAGATGACTTGAAAATGACCATCAAGTCCTTTATGTCCGGCTCCGGGACCTGACGTAGGCTATCCAGGGAGTAAACTCCCAAAAAGTGCATTCTGACGCCGCTTAAAGCCGGGCAGATGCAGATGAGGTGCTCCACCGTTTCCTTCTCCTTAACATCTTAACAGCTCCTACAGCATCGTCGGTAGAGAACACCTAACATTTCTGCGTACCTACCTATGAAGCAA